>CAAKHD010007098.1:0-16458 GCA_901007705.1 Fistularia tabacaria
TCTAATTTTCTCATATCATTTTGACCCCCATTCCCCCCCCCCCCCACACACACACACACACACACACACTGCTATGCTGTTCACTCTTTAGAACAAGTAATAGCAATGTTAATTACTGCAGAGCTGGTCAATATTTCACTTCCTTGGATCCCTACGTCACACCTGCCAGAGCTGCTGTGATAAACTACATTCACAGAGAGAAAGGTTGGACTTCTCCTTCCATACCGTGAATGCTAATGATTAGCAGTACTGTAGCAAACTGGTAAGCAGACGAGGCCTTTCTCAGTACAGAGAAATCATTTCTGAATACATGTAGCAACGGGAGGAGGAAACCAACATGGACACGAGGAAAATGTGCAACATCCACACAAAAAAGCCCCCTCTGGAAATCCAACCAGGGTCCTGTTTGCTGTGTGGTATATAAAATGAAAAAAAAAAACACATATTGAGATAGTAATTAAAATCAAATGATTTAGGGTCAGGCCAGTCTATTTTTGATTTTAAATCTTGACTTAAAAGGTATTCCATTTTTCACTTCATTGTAATCGCTGAGATTACAATAAGTTTACTCCAGATTACTCCAGAGCTTGGAGGCATAAACAATATACATTTTTAATCTGATCTCACACATATTAATCACAGCAATTATATTCTGCCCCCGAGTTCCATATTAGCATTGAGTAAGAATTAACTTGAAACCACCTTAAGTTTTACTTTTGGTGGGATTTCATTAAAAAATGATCCGATCATTTAGAAGCTTTGTAATTTGTTAATCAAAACAATGGCATTTTAATCGCATTCAACATTTGACACAAGCAAAGGAAATTATCAACAATACATGAGTTTTAACTTCAAAATTGGGTTATTTTCGCATTAGTTTACAACAAGGGTCAGTAGACGAGTACCGACATTCAACATGACCTGTTAACTTTCACTCCTCCTTCACATTGTTTTGACATTTTTACTTTCTGGACGGAAGTTTGGAAATTTCATCAGCTGAATCAATCTACAGCACCTCTTAAGAGACCTTATATTCTACTGTGGACAGTGCCTTACAGTCCACAGCAACCCATCCCACCAGTGAATTGCTCAAATTTGTCCGACATGAACTTGGACAAGTTCTTCCTGAATTTGAACCACAACATGTGGTCGAGTGTTGAGATACAGGCCGAACGTATTAGCGAAGCCGAAAACATCCGCAGCAAAGTTAACATTAGCGACCTGGGTGCTAACCCCAACCTGTTTTTCGTCGAGGTGGTAAAGGAGGGTGGAAGTGCTCAGATGAAACCTCTTCCTACATCAAGTGCAAAAAAAAAAAAAACAACATGTTTGTTGATACACATATCCGGAGGCTTCTAAAATTTATAAATCCCATCAACCAGCGTAATCTCATTTGTTTTGGTCATCATGCAAATGCAAACCTTGTTTGAATTCACAGTGTAATTTGACCCCCCCGGAACAATAGAAATTTAAATTACATTAAAATGCGTCACTTTCCCATCTTTTGTCATGAAGTGATCAAAATTAACACTTTCATTTCCCAGCCATGTTTTGCCTGAACAATGACCATCAGCCCAAACATATCCCACCATGCAGTACAGAGCAGAGCATGTAAAACACACGATCTAATGTGCTGATCATCTGATACATTAAATATTCGTATATTATTTTTCTACATTAGAAGTCTCTTCCCAAAAAGAAACAAAAATGACTATTACTATCTATATTACTAGACTTGATTACGATTGCGACAAATATTTGCAATCACACATGCAATCACAGTAAACAAGCAGTTGGAAAGATAAGTCTGAGGTAACTAATAATTTTTATAATGAGCATTATTATGTGTTTTTTTATTTAAAGATTCTTATACGGACCGTTCTGCAGTCAGGGCAATATAAATGGTGGGTGACCGATATCGATTAATTCTTACATACAGCTGGACCATTTTGTTCAGCTGGAGCAATCAATCAATAAATAGATATAAATCAATCAATCAATCAATCAATCAATCAATCAATAAATAAATAAGGTGGACCACCTACGACTGACAGGTTCTGCCGAAGCCCATCTGCCCCAGTGTCAGGGTAGAGGTACAGGCGTTGTTAATACTAATAGAGCAGTGTATTAAACTGCTTGTTTACTATTTTGTGTAACTGTGATCATGTACCTCATACAAGTCAAGCATCTGGTTTCCCCCAAGGCCTCTGGTTGTCTTCACACTTTCCATGGCGAGGGTGAAGAAGATTCCCCTGGTGTCGGAGAGGTAGAGGTTATAGGTGTCATTCTGGTTCCACTCTTGCACTGCCGCAAAGACCTGCTTTTCATCTGTGCTGACGATGTGTAAATCCTGTCAGGGAGCAGAGATTAAGATGAACAGAATCAGATTGCTGCAGGAAGAGAGGTGATGGATTACAGGATCTTGACCCTGAGAGGGCACTCTGGAGGTCATTAATGTGATATGGATATAGACATAGCTGGATGAAGAACTCCAATTCTTTCTTCAATTTGTTAGGATTCTGGTGGTTTGAAATAAAGCGGTTTCCTCACGATTCTGTCTATGATTTTAATAATCAAATCTGAATAAATGTGAGATGAGGGACCAGGCAAAGTGTGGCTCAGAAGACCCCCATGAAGAGTAACACAATTTGACCCAGTTTTCCCCTGTCGGGATGCGGGACACTTTTTTGCTCTGGAGTTGCCCTCGGTGAGAGGCACCGGACTGGGCAGGGGTGGGCATATTGATTGCCCCCTGACTCAGCACCTGCACGCTGGAGTCCAACCCGTGAACAAGAGGGTAGCTTCCCTCTGCCTTCAGGTGGGGGGACAGGTTCTGACTGTTGTTTACGGCTATGCACCCAACATTAGTTCACTTTACCCACCCTTCTTGGGGTACCTCAGGGGGCTGCCAGAGAGCACACCTATTGGGGAATCCCTTGTTCTACTGGGAGAGTTCAACGCTCATGTGGGCAATGACATTGTGACTTGGAAGGTCGTAATGTGGGAGTCCCAAAGATTTGAGCCGAAGCGGCATTTTGTTAAGGATTTCTGAGCTCATTACAGATTGTCCATAACAAACACCATGTTCAGGCATAAAGGTGTCCATATGTGCACTTGGCACCAACGCACCTTAGGCCGCAGTTCTTTGATCGACCTTGTGGTGGTATCGTCGGACTTGCAGCCGCACATCCTGGACACTTGGGTCAAGTGAGAGGCAGAGCTGTCAAGTGATCACAACCTGATGGTGAGTTAGGTCAGATGGTGCGGCAGGATGCCGGTCAGACATGGCAGACCAAAACGTGGCTTGAGGGTCTGCTTGGATATCTGGCAGAGTGCCCTGTCAGAAGGAGTTTCAACTCCCATCTCCGGCAGAGTTACAACTACGTCCCGAGGGAGGCGGGGAACATTGAGTCCGAATTGGCCATTCTCTGTGCTTCCACTGTAGAAGTGGCAGACTGGAGCTGCAGCCGTAAGGCAGTCGGTGCCTGTCTGGGCAGCAACCCTCGAACCTGCTGGTGGACCCTCATGAGGGATGCCGTCAAACTGAAGAAGGAGTCCCATCAGCCTATCTGGCCCGTGGGGCTCTGGAGGCAGCTGACAGGTATCGGCAGGCCAAGCGGCATGTGGCTTTGGTGGTCGTCGAGGTAAAAACTCGGGTGTGGGGGGGAGTTTGGGAAGACCTTGGAGAACAACTTCCAGAGGGCTTCGAGGAGTTCGTCCACCGGCTCAGCGGGGGGAGCAGTGCTCCATCAACACTGTGTACAGTGGGAGCGGGGTGCTGCTGACCTCAGCTCGATACGTGGTCGATCGGTGGAAAGAATTTTTCTCAGGCCTCCTCAATCCTGTCAAAACGCCTTTCAATGAAGAAGCAGAGCCGGGGGACTCTGGAGCGGACACACCTATTTCTGGGGCTGAAGTGGCTGAAGCAGTCAAAAAGATCTTCAGTGGCGGGGCCCCGGGGTGGATGAGGCCCGTCCTAGGCTCCTCAAGGCTCTGGATGCTGTAGGGCTGTCCTGGCTGACACGCCTCTGCAGCATTGCATGGATGTTGGGGACAGTGCCGCTGGACTGGCAGAATGGCCGGTGATCCCCCTTTTTAAAAACGAGAATCGTAGGGTGTGCTCGAACGATAGTGGGATCACACCCCTCAGCCTTCCTGTTAAGGTCTATACAGTGGTGCTGAAGAGCAGGGTCCGTCGGGTTGTTGAATCTCGGATCCAGGAAGAGCAGTGTGGTTTTCGTCCTGGTCATGGAACAGTGGGCCAATTCTATACCCTTAGCTGGGTCCTTGAGGGGGCATGGCTGTTGACCAAACCAGTCTTCATGTGTTTTGTGGATCTGGGGAAGGCATTCGACTGTGTCCCACGGGCAAACCTGTGGGGGGTGCTCTGGGAATATGGGGTACCGATCCCCGTTGTATGGGCTGTTCGGGCCGTGTATAACCGGTGTCGGAGATTGGTCCGCATAACTGGTTGGAAGTCGGATTCATTTCCAGGGAGAATTGGACTCCGCCAGGGCTGCCCTTTGTCACTGATTCTGTTCATAACTTATATGGACAGAATTTCTTGGCAAAGCCAGGGCGTTGAGGGGATCTGGTTCGATGGCCACAGGATCAAGTCTCTGCTTTTGCAGATGATCTGATTCTGTTAGCTTCATCAGGCCATGATCTCCAGCTCTCACTGGAACAGTTTGTAGCGGGGATGAGGATCAGTACCTCCAAGTCCGAGACCATGGTGCTCAACTGGAAACGGGTGGATTGCCCACTCCGGGTCGGGGAAGAGCTCCTGCCCCAAGAGGAGGAGTTTCAGTATCTTGGGGTCTTGTTCACGAGAAAGGGAAGGATGGAGCGGGAGATCGACAGCTGGGTGGGTGCAGCGTCTGCATCGATGCAGATTCTGAACCACACCATCGTGGTAAAGAAGGAGCTGAGCAAGAAGAGGAAGCTCTCATTTACCGGCCGATTTACGTGGACAGACTCTCCCTTAGACATAGGGTGAGAAGTTCGGGAGGAGCTCAGAGTAGAGTCACTGCTCGTAGGCATAGAGAGGAGTCAGATGAGGTGTCTCGGGCATCTGGTTAGGTGCCCCCCTGGGGAATGTATTCCGGGCATGTCCATCTGGCAGGAGGCCACAAGGAAGACCCAGGACACGTTGGAGAGACCATGTCTCTCGGCTGGCCTGGGTATGCCTTGGGATCCCCCCAGAAGAGCTGGACCGTGCGCTTGGGGAGAGGGAAGTCTGGGCCTCTCCACCCCGGCTGCTGCCCCTGTGACCCAACTGGAACCCAACCCAAGATGGGAGGATGGATGGACGAATAAATGTATTGAAATTAAGCCTTTCAACATGCAACTTATTTATTTACTTCTTACTTGTTGTTACTTTTCATTATGATTCATGCAGCAGTCAGAGATTATCCTCAGGTACATTTTTATTGATTTTGATTTTAATTTTCATCTGATATCTTGCTAATGCACGTTTAATGCTTTTTTATATTGAATAAAGAAACAAATACATTTGCTGCTCTTGTGGAGCTAATCTCATGACCAAACCAACTCAGTCAGACTTCGGACCTTATCCCTCCTCTTGTGTTAGTTCCCTGTTTCCATCTCATGTTAGCGGGTCGGTTTTGACCCGTGTTTTAATGTAGTTTTAAAATACACTAAAAACAATGATTTATCATCCGATTTCTTCGCATCATTTGGTCACCTTGATTGGCTTCCTTATCTGTGAAAATATTGGTCTTAATATTTTTGGTGTCGGCCCCTGGGCCTTTTTTTTGTCAGTAATACCCTTGATTTCAATAAAAAAAAAAAAGGAAAATGAGAATTATATAAATCGATAAAAGGTAATTCTGTCACCTGACTATGACTGAGAGGATTTAGAACTCACCTCTTGAATAAATTAGTTTTATTATTTTGTCATCTTGATATTTTTAACTGTAGTAACATCTATTGTGTTACGGGTCAGTTTCGGCCCATATATTTACTTCAAGAAAAAGTTAAAAAAGTCTCTTTTTTCAGCAGCAGAACTTTTGTACAAACACAAAATGAAAAGCAGAACAAATATATATAGAATAAATATAACTAAATATAGATTTGCAAGGTCAAAAAATCAACAACCAGTCAAGCAAATCAAACCAATAGCAATAAATTACTAGTTCCAACACTAATAAAAAACAAAATCAGAGTAAAAATCTGTGTGCAAATACATGCATGTTTATGCATGTCTGTGTGTTTCGATGCATGTGTGGCGTCTTTGCAGAGATATTTGTTACAGTTGAAGCTCAAGTATATTTGTCTTTCTGTTCTTACTGCTTCGGCAGACCTGACAGCTCTTTGTTTGAGAGTCAGGTGGCCTGAGTGGGGGTCACTTGATGTTTCAAGGACAAAACTTTAGCTCTAACTTACCTTTGGCAAGGAATATTTCGGCAGTTTGATTTGGATGAAAGAGTCTCTTTTGTAGGAAACATAATAAGCAGCTCGTCCTGATGTAGGAACCTAGAACAAAACAAACCCAGTTATATACATGTACCATTCCTAAAGTACTGATTTTATGTTTGATTAATGGAAGTGTGTGGGTCAGTGTGTGTGTGTGTGTTTAGAATATACAGTTGCATGAGGACCTTGTGCGAAGGCCTTGCCTTTAACCTCATTCCTGACACCATATCTTTTCGTGATTCAGTAACACCAGTAGATACAAGAGCAGATTGAATCTTCATGCTAGATTTCAAGGTCCTGAACGATGTAAAATTTCCCTTTTTTTTATTTATTTATTTATCTATTTATTTTTGACAAGGGCATTTATAGAATTCTTCTGACTTGTATTAAGGGACTGCTTCCCTCCTTAGGTGTCAATATACGCTGGTTTTAAAGTCGACTTTGGTAAATATCTTGTCAGACAATCAATTTTCTTCTCATTAGTCTTTGTCCGGAACAATCTTTAAGTTGCTAAATAAAAGCTCATCTGCTATTGAAGAAAAAAAAAAAAAAAGAAGCTCAGATTATTGACAAAAAGCCCATGCTATTAGCAAGAAAACAACTTAGATGGTATTTAGCCTTAGGGGTGGAGACTGACCCCCTGAATATGCACAAACACACAGACACTGCAGTGATATGACATGTCTGCCTATGAATATATATTTTTTTTATTTATATATTTTTTATTTATATTCATTTTTATTTTTTTATTCATTTTACTTGTATTTATTTGATTTATTTATTTATTTATTTATTTGTCATTTATTTGAGAAATGCTCTCATGGCTGTTCCCTGAGGAGATGTCACAGCTGTTCAAATAATGTTGTACAGGGTCCATGTTTTAACTGATCTGATCTTGTAAGAGCTCAGAAGAGAGAAAAGCTCTAAGAGGAAATATCTTGGGTTCACAGAGAACACTGCAACACAGTCCCACATGCAATCGAGTGAAGACCAGGAGATCGATGGCAGGGTAACCAGAGGCAGTTTGAACTTTAAGAGGAATTGGTATAATTGATTTTTCTCTTCCCCCAGCCCCCACAGACCCATCCTTTTCAGGGTCTTTTGTCTATGGCATGTTAAAATGTTGAGGGGCTTGAATTGAATGGGAGGTTTAAGTTAAAAGCTAGTGAGTTTACTTTCAGAGAGGTCAAATCGGACTGAAGGATGTTGGTGGAGGAACTATTTCTTTTTTGCTGTCTGTGAAGCCAAAGCCAGGGAGGCTTCTGCAAGAAATTATTTGCTTGTAGGAAGCTAAGATAAGAAGGTTTCAGAAAAAAAAATCCCTGGTCTCTACTGAATAAAACATTTAGTCAGATCAAATGGCAGAACAAGAAGAGCACCAAGTAGCTGTTGCACACAGTTTTCCCTGCCTCAATGGTATTTTGAGGGGGATTTATTTTTCTTGTGGTGCTGTCAAAGATTAAACCATGATATCATTCTCTTAAGCACGCAGAGCTCTAAACCTGCGTACCAAGACAACAGATGCTGCTCGTTTTAGGCTGTCCTTGAGCTTTTTTTTTGCATGAGCATGAGAACAGGCAGCAACAAACCAATAAGCTGCATTTTATTTTGAGTGGAACTTGGTGACATGGAGTTCAAACAAGCTAGGTGTTCTCCAAATCAATTATATTACCAGATATGCACCAATTTCATGACATGGCATCTTACATTCAACACTTCAATTCAGATTTGGTGCCATGTAGTGATACATATTATGTCACCAGTGGCCTGAAAGCAGCCTCTGAAATTACAGGGTGTAGAAGGATGCTCTTGTCAGCCATTAGCTGTTCATTTACTCGATGAAGGATTTCCTAGTCCCGTGATTCTGGATCCAACCACATTGCAGGGTGCACAGAAATGACGGACACGTATATTTTCTTCTGTTCATAAGGCTGTATTTAGAGTGCAGTTTTTATTTTGTCTGTTGCTTTTAGAATAATAAACAATAAATAAACGAATAAATAAAAACCAAAAAACAAAAAACAAAGCATCAGAGTAAATTTCCCTTCAGCAAGGGAATGCCAGCATGTGTTTTGGCTGACTGATCAGCGGTTTGTGCCATGGACTGAAAGCTGAATAGTCGAATGTGGGCAGCCCCTCTTGAGTCTGTAGTCGAGGCTGTCAGTTGAAACGGATGCTCAACCAGGAACGCACAAACCCAACACTTCTTTTGCTCCTATTAGCCTATGATGTTTGTGGAAATTATCATCATGGATCTCATAATTAACCATTTTTCCTGTCAATTTAAATGGAGATGATGTTGCCTTTGTACAGTCTCACAGCTGCTAACTTCATTTTGCCAACTTATATAGCTGATCTACCCAATGATGAATTATATAACCTTCACTTACAGCCTTTGAGTCTTTTTGAAAAGTAAAAAAAAAAAAAAAAAAAGGTTTGCAAAGATAAACAGAAGTGAGAAAAGACAAAAGGCAAATAGAAGTTCTTACAATTCCAGTTATTTAGTTTGTCCTGGTGTTTTTCGTTTATGTTCTGTCATTGACTTCCTAGTGGACATTTTGGAATTTATACTTCTTTGAAATATCGCAACAGCACTGAGCTAGCACAAGTACGACTAGCACTAGTAGTGCTTTAACTTCTGAGAGTTTTAGGCATTTCATTTGTGTGACAAAATCAGCGCGGTTGTATTTTTGATGTTCTTCTGTGTCACATGACTATGGCCTACCCATTAGATGTCAGAGTCAAAGGCTAACTGTGCAGCCTCAGTCATGCAATGCCTCAATCCTCACTCTGCTGCTCAGAGTTAGCTCTATATGGATGCTTGAAAGAGAAAAAGAAGCATAGTGTTTCCTCATGGATCTATTTTATGATCATTCCATAAGCATTTATTTTTAAAGTTTTATGTTCATCACTCAAAATTCACATTTCATATTGGCTTTGCAATTAAGTTATGAAGGAGAATTATGCAATAACAGGCTTGTCTTTTAAGGGACAAAATGTATTGGTATCTGCAGTGACATTAATGACAAAGAACCATAAACTACTGTTATCGTATTGAAAGAATGGGTATTGGCCATCTCTATCACCAAATAGTGATGTAATGAAGGTTAGCGAAAGTAGACGTGTTTTCACTCAATTTTCCACATGAACCCCAAATGATTCGGCAAGCAGAGAGAGGATCAAATGGACAATACTGTCAGACAACAACGCGTGGATGCAGCTTGATGATGACCTCGATGGCATCCTGGAAGCAACCTTGTCAGGCACAGTACACAAGAATATTGACTCAACCACAACCATAGCGTGCAACCTCGCTAATGAACGATTCGGCTCAATGAAGCAGAAAAACCTCAACAAAAGCACCAACCAAACAGGAGGGAGAGGAAGATCTTTTGCCTGAGGAGTGAGATAAAGGTACTCAACAAATTGTTCCAAATCAGCTCACCAACAAGGAGAAAAAGTATCAAAGACTTTACAAGCAAGCTGCGGGAAAATCTGTGCAAGGTCAGCAGAGTAGAATACTTTCGGCAGCAGCGGCAGAGGAAAGACAAAAGGTGAGCACATTTTGTCAAACACCCATAACGAAGCTCAGGACATCGTCCGCAAAGCCATATCAACAGCTGCCTCTGGCCAAAGGGAAATACCATATACGATGTAGAAGAAATGCCCAAAACTTCTTCAGAGGTTGTGGAAGATCTGAGCCAAGGGGATGATTCAACAAAGCTGGACATTCACAGATTTATTTCCGAATTTAGGACAGTCTCCCTTCTGAATGTGGAGTGCAAGATCTTACTGTCTGTAATGGCAAGATGGCTCACCTCTTACTTGACGCAAAACCACTACATCAATACATTCATCCAGACAGGTGGCATCCCAAGCTTTGCCTGGAAGACACCTCGATGATCAGCCAATTGATTCGAGACGCAGAAGAGAAACAACCTAACATTTGTCTGGCTTGATCTTGCCAATGCTTATGGGTCTATTCCGCGTGACCTTGTCCTAGAAGGACTTGGCCCCAATACATCCCGGTGGTGATCCGAGACATGATCAGCAGCGTTCTTGCTGGGTTGACTACGAATTTTATGTGACCTTTTCACCACCAGCTGGAAGGACCTCCAAAAGGGGATTCTGAAAGAGTGTCATCACCCCCATCAAGTTCATTATGGGAATTAACCTTCTGATATCCGCAGCACAAGGTATAACCCAGGGCCCTAAATTGGAGTCTGGCATTGTCCAGCCAGTACTCAGCTTTCATTTTCAACAACACAATAACAACCATGACCCACGTCCAAGCAAGATGGGTATCGGAAACTTTGGGCAGTGTCGCCTCTTGGGCAGGGATGCTGTTCAAAACTGATGTAGGTTCAGGAAATGCTGTTCAGGAAATCCAGGCATTTGATCATTAAGAAGGGCAGAGCTACCAGCAAGGTCAGTCTCCAACTTCAAGTTGAGGTCATTTCATCCATTGAGGGCAATCCAATAAAGTGCCTTGGGATGTTCAATGCAGAGTGAGTAATGGCTGAAGAAGACACATACATCTTTACTTCCGGGGCAAGTTAAAGACTTGGCTGTACCAACACGGCCTCTTGCCCAGACTTCTTTGGCTCGTCATGTCCTACGAGTTCACACTGACAGCTGTAGAGGTCATTGAGATGAAGACCAACAAGCTTCTACAAAGATCGTGAGGCATTCCTCCAAGTTTCTCCTCAGTGGACATCTACATCCGGTCTGGGAAACTGCAACTTACCCTGTCATCAATCAAGGAGGATTACAAGGTGCAGAGTGGTGTTAAGTCTCAGGGATTCCAATGACGACCTGGTTCGACAAGCAGGCGTAACAACCAGATCCTTAATCCAGCTGTGATTCACCCTGTAGGGCCAAAACCAATGACTATGTACTGTTTATCTGGAAGACTGTTGTGCTCCTCTCCTCCTTTGGTCGGGCTTCGGAGTCTCCATTGAATGTCAACACGTGAGTCTTTTTATTCTGCTACTTTGATGGCTCCTCTGCACTACCCTCTGCAGCTACAGCCGGAGTCGGACTAACGTAGCTCGTGTGCTCCATCTCCGTGTCTGCTATTCCTTCCACAATCCTGGATTCTTTCCCGTTCAACATGACAAGCCGTGGTGAGAATCTCACGGGCCCTGACCTTTTTGTCGACCTCGCTTTCCCCCTGCAGGACAATTGTGGGGCAAATATCCCCCATGTAGCTTGCTTATGGCATCAGAACTGGCCAAGCCTGAGTGATGGTGGAGTGTCTCACCTCATTCACATACAAAGCACTATTGGATAACAATATATGGTCGGTGGTCCAGCCCCTTTGATGTGTGCCTCTGGCTTTGCAGGACAGTGTTACAGAGGAGCTACATTGCCTCCAGGTTGATGGCATCATAGTGCCCATGAATGCTTCACCCTGGGTGTCTGACCTGATGATTGCCAGGAAGAAATCTGGCAGACTATGGGTCCATGTTTATCTATGTAAGGTAATCAAGACTCTGCTTCCAGACAACGCCCCTCGACTCACAACGTGGGAGGGAATCACTGCCCACTTACATGGCTCGACCTTCACTCCAACCCCTGGAAGAGCCATCGAGACCATGGGACCACTTACAGCTTGATATTTGCCGTGAGTTATACAATATACTACACCACCAGAGGTTCATTGTAGCAGTGTATGACCTACACTTCCAGTGGCCTTAGGGTACTCCTATCGGCTCATTCACTTCTGCTCCTTAGATTAGCTTTCTTGACCCCCATTTTGTGGTGCACAGGTTTCTTTGTCTCCCGAATGTAGACATCATCACAATATTCAGTGCAGGTGACAGCCTACACAATATTTTTGATCTTGTGGCTGGGTGTTTTGTCCATGGAATGCAGCAGTCTTTGCATCAGGGTATTGTGGGTTTGAAACACAAGCCACATACGGTATGACAATGTCCTTACAATAGTTACTGTCCTACTCCTGTTCTTTGCTCTTGCGTTTGGTTGTTTCAGATTTGACAAAGGCCAATTGGGGTAGCCACAGAATATAAGGGCCTCCCTAATATAATGGACCTCAGTTTTTCTGCACACCGGGGTTGATGGGGTGTTCTTGGCTTGGAGGTGTAGAGTTCTGATAATCCCTAGTTTGTGTTGAAGGGGGGGATGTGAGTCAAAGAGCAAATATTGGCCGATATGTGTGGGTTACCAGTAAATTCTTGATATCCAGGCTCCTGTCCTGTTAAACATGAACCCAACAGTCCGAGAAAGGAAGTTTATCATCAGTGACATCCTCCCTAGTGAATTTTATGTGGTTGTCTATCATATCATGTGTGTAGTCAATGTTTCCACTCCTTTCTTCTTAATCTTAACCCATGTCTCATCTACATACCCGAACCAGTGGCTTGGCAGTGTACCCCTGAATGAAGCAAGAGCTTTGCTCTGTGCTTCCTGCAGGTTAATTGGAAAATTGCCCCAAATTCCCTGTCTGTATACGTGGCCCTGCAATCTGACTGGTGACCAGTCCAGGGTGTACCCTGCCTCTTGCCTGATGACAGCTGGGATAGGCTCCAGCATCCCCTGCGACCCTAAGCAGGGTAAGTGGCACAAGATGGATGGATGTAAAAGCTGAAGAAAGAAATGTTATCGATTTCATCAACTCATGGTCATATTAGCACTCTCAAACTTCAACTCTAACCATAAATGGCTTTTATTGCATTCATTTTTGAAATATTTTCTGCAGCCTTGGTAAACAGCCAAATAATTGTAAGTTTTAAAACCGTTTTGACTCTGTACTTGACTCAATTTAACAGGCGAGGACATAAAAGTCCGGCACCTGCATGTATAAAATAGCACAATCAGTTCTGGGGGTATATTTGAGTAAAATTGTTGTTGTTATGTTGACTTTCCCTGATAACATTTAAATACTTGAAACTTGGTTTGCAAAACGCCAAAAATAAATAACTTGCATGCTGTAGAGGACATTTAAAAACAAACCATAAATTACATTTGTGTTACTTTGAATTGAGGACATTAACAATTCAGATTCTTCCGTTACGCGAATCGTGACAAATACGTTAAACATGGCAGCCTCTTGAATGGATGTTAAAAAAAGGATTTGGGCTTAATTGAAAGCAAAGCACAGATGTCCAGTTGGGGTTACAGAAAAACATTTTAATGAGCATAGTAGAATCTGAGTATAATCATTTGAAAAAAAAAGTGGCAATGAAGAAACATCATTAGTGGTTCTGAATTCCATCCGTTATCTATACTGCTTATCTACACTGTGTACTCAGGGTTGCTCGGTCCTGCCGATCTCAGCCTTCATGTATACCCTTAGACCAGTCGCAAGTTGATCGCCACATATAGAGACGTACAATCAGACATGCAGCCATGGGGAAGCCATGCAAACACCAAACAGAAAAGCCCCCCAGTGGAATAAAACCTTCTTGGGCTTCTTCTCGCTGTGAGGCCACTGTGCCTCCTAGTTGTAGATTCAATGAAGTAGATTATTGAATGTAACTGGCAGCGGGCCTTTCTGTGTGGAGTTCGCATATCCTCCCCGTCTCTGCACGTGTTTTGTCTGGGTTCTCGATTTTCCTCGAACGATCCCCCAAAAAATCCAGAAGGCTAAGTGAAGACCCTAAAGTGCCCAGACATGAGAATGTCTCTGCACGTGGCTATGTAATTGACTGGTGACCTGTCAAGGTTGTCCCCTGGCTCCCGCCCTCGTACAGCCGGGGTAAGATACAACCTCTTACAAGAATAAGATAAACAGTATAGATAATGAATAAAATCAATGTCAAAAGAAGGCTGTCCGGTGTTTGTACAAAAAAATATATATTTTGATTTGTCATTTATAATTACACCAATGCATCTTAAATTTGTGCAGATTGAGTCATAGAGCAATTGAATAAGTGCAATCTAAAGTAGAAAATACCGGTTTGGACATGCACAGTGGAGGCATGGATATGATATCGGTTGGATAATGATGAGGTTAGAACTGCAAGGCAGGAGGCCGGGAGGAAGACCAAAAAATAAAAGTTGTTCTCAAACTTTTTCAAAATGCAAAAAATATATTTTTGTAACCTTTGACTTGTTTTTTATCATTTAGATCATAGACACTCATAACGGAAGACGAGCTACCCCAACAGTAGTCCACCAATACAAGGGGAGGCTAGTTAATACTAATTACCAGCAAAACACTTGATAGAAATGTTAGTTCTTACATCACAGAAAACCCTTTAATGTCTGAGTATCAGCATTTTTATGTGTTGTCTGAGGTTTTGACAGAAAATCACACTCCGCTGGCTTCGCTGATTTGTGTTGAGGCTGGAACAGACAAGACTCTATAGACATCAAGACAATTTGAAAAATAGAATGACATGGAATGTAGTCCTCTGCTGCAATAGGTTTATGGCTGCCTCAACTCTCACACATCCAACTGTAATGGTCTTTTTGTTTTGACACTTTTAAATCAGCCTTAGTATTGCTTTTTTTTCCAGCAATTTAAGCGAAAATGGGACTTCTGTTGGATCGTACTTTATTAACATTGCTGAACCAAATTCTCACATAATATTGGTCCTGGATTACCCAGTTTTCCTGATTTGGATCTCTTTTACCAGATACTGATCGTAACAAACATCCAAGAACAGCTTCAATATTCAAGATCTAAACATCCTGGCATAACCATTTAGAACCCGCTAAAAAACTCTAAATGTTTAAGCTTGTTTTTCTTTCTCAGACATCATTCTAAGGACAAAATATGCACCTACTTCCTGGTAGACAAAACTCACTGACAGTTGGTCAGGTCAGAATGCTATGATGAATTGTAAAGATAGTTCTTTTTGGGTTATTTCTTAATGCCAAAGTTCATATTTTGACCAGAACTTACATTTAGATCAGAATTAACAACTGTGATTAGTCACTTATTCTTCTTCTTTTCCTTTCGGCTTTTCCATTTCAGGTGTCGCCACAGCGAATCAACCTCCTCCATCTAACCCTATTCTCTGTATCCTCCTCTCTCACACCAAATACCTTCCTCTAGACCTCCTGCCTGGCATCTCTAATCCCAGCATCCGTCTACCAATATAGTCCCTAACCCTCCTCTGTCCATGACCAAACCATCTCAGTCTGGCTTCTCTGACCTTCTCTCCAAAATATCTAACATGTGCTGTCCCCCTGATGGACTCATTCCTGATCCTCTCCATCCTGGTCACTCCTAAAGAGAACCTCAACATCTTCATCTCTGCTACCTCCAGCTCTGCCTCCTGTCTTTTGTTCAGTGTCACTGTCTCCAAACCATACAGCATCTCTGGTCTCACCACTGTCTTGTAAACATTTCCTTTCATTCTAGATGAAATTCTTCTATCACAAAGAACTCCTGAAACTTTTCTCCACCCATTCCAACCTGCTTGAACCCGTTTCTTTACCTCTTTTCCACACTCTCCGTTGCTCTGGACTGTTGACTCTAAGTAATCCTCCAACTTCTTGATCTCCACTCCCTGTCGCCTCACCGTTCCACCCGGGTTCCTCTCATTCACACACATATATTCTGTCTTGTTGTGACTAACCTTCATTCCTCTCCTTTCCAGAGCAAACCTCCACCTCTCAAGATTTTCCTCAACCTGTTCCCTGCTCTCACTACAGATCACAATATCATCTGCAAACATCATTGATCATGGAGATTCCTGTCTAACCTCATCTGTCAGCCTGTCCATCACCACTGCAAATAAGAAGGGGCTCAGAGCTGATCCCTGATGAAGCCCACCTCGACCTTGAACTTCTCTGTTTCACCTACAGCACACTTCACCACTGTCTCACAACCAGCATACATGTCCTTGACCAGTCTAACATACTTCTCTGTTACTCCAGACTTCCTCATACAATACCAGAGTTCTTCTCTCCCCTGTCGTATGCTTTTTCTAGGTCTACAAAAGCGCAATGCAGTTCCCTCTGACTTTCTCTGTACTTCTCTATTAGCATTCTCAAAGCGAACACTGCATCTGTAGTACTCTTTCTAGGCATGAAGCCATACTGCTGCTC
>CAAKHD010007099.1:5541-16718 GCA_901007705.1 Fistularia tabacaria
CAGTTCGCAGAGGACTGTCAGAGAAAAAGAGCTGCCTGGAATATAGATTGTAATTTCCAAAACCTCAACCACTCCTGCATGTTTGCGGATGTGTGTGTGTGTGTGTGTGTGTGTGTGTGTGTGTGTGTGTGTGTGTGTGTGTGTGTGTGTGTGTGTGTGTGTGTGTGTGTGTGTTTGTGTGAGGTCGGGTTACCTGATAGATACGAACAAGGAAGCAAACACTGCACACACACACACACACACACACACACACACACACACACGCACCATGAAATCGAGTGCTGGTCAAGGAACTGAATGGGATTTTTTTTTATGCGAAAACCCAATTTCCCTCTTTTAATTTTGAATTTTGTGAAACAGTCAGAACATAAACTTCTTCATGGGACGTTTTTAATGTGTTATTTCAGGTAAAAACACTGGTCATCCCATTTTCTACAATTTCCCCAAAACGCTGGTTTTCATTTCAAGTCCATCTTCCAACAGGAAAACGGCCCTTTGGCTCCATCTAGCGGTCACTTTGGGTACTGCAGCATCAAAAAGCGGAATATTTGGATTTATAAAAAGACGAGAAGAAATCTGACATTAGATGAGACTGGATTCACCTTCATTGTCGTGACACACGCACGAGTTGCAGGCTAATGCGGTTTAGCGTCTAACTAGAAGTGCAAAAAAAAGCAGCAGGCGCAGATCGGAAAAATAATTAACAGGATGGACACGGTAGGAACGAATTATACAGATGGATTCAATGGAATATGTGTTGTTTCTCACCAATAAGCAGGTATTTGTACACATGTATTTTTATGAAAGTGCATTAAATGTGGCATCTTTGCCGTAACGTGTGTTGCTTCACCCATAAACCAGTGGCATCGCACTCTTTTAGATTAACACCCAAAAGACGAGAGATGAGCTTTGATAAGATAGAACTCAGTTGATCCCCATGGGGGAAATTTGATAACAATAACAATATCAATAAATATGGATATAAATATAAATGGAAGAGACAATTAAAAGGACAAAGGCAACGACAAGGATAAAATTGTGATAAAAATAATTAAATTAAATTAAATTAAATTAAATTAAATTAAATTGAATAAGCAGGATGAGGATGGAATGACAACAACAAGGACAAAAAAGAAAATAACAATAATAATAAAAATAAGTAAATAAAATAAGATAAAATAAAATGGATAAGCAGGATGAGGATGGAATGACAAGGATAAAAAAAGATGATGAAAACAATAATAAAAAAATAAAATAAAATAAGATAAAATAAAATAAAATAAAATAGATAAGCAGGATAAGGATGGAATGACAACAAAAAGGATAAAAAAAGATAATGAAGATAAGTAAATAAAATAAAATAAAATAAAATAGATAAGCAGGATGAGGATGGAATGACAACAAACAGGATAAAAAAAGATAATAAAAATAAGTAAATAAAATAAAATAAGCTAAAATAAAATGAATAAAATAAAATAAAATAAGATAGATAAGCAGGATGAGGATGGAATGACACAAAAAGGATGAAAAAAGATAATAAAGATAAGTAAATAAAATAAAATAAAATAAAATAGATAAGCAGGATGGGGATGGAATGACAACAAGGATAAAAAAGATAATGAAAATAAAATAAAATAAAATAAAATAAATCATTTGAAATAAAATAAAAAGGTAAAATAAAATAAAATAGATAAGCAGGATGAGGATGGAATGACAACAACAAGGATAAAAAAAGATAATGAAAACAATAATAAAAAATAAAATAAGATAAAATAAAATAAAATAAAATAGATAAGCAGGATGAGGATGGAATGACAACAAGGATAAAAAAAGATAATAAGAAGAAGTAAATGAAATAAAATAAGATAAAATAAAATAAAATAGATAAGCAGGATGAGGATGGAATGACAACAACAAGGATGAAAACATAGATATCAGAATGATCAGAATCAGAATTATTCAAATAATGAAAAACTTCTGTCAGTTCACAGTTTTTAGTCTGAAAACAACCATTCCACTGTATTTTAGGCAATTACAATCATTTTGCACGATGCACCATCATGTCGATGATGAATGATGCTTTCAGGTCAGAGACGTTCGCTGAAGTGGTGACCCTCAATTACAGCCCATTATTATCAGCGCTAAAACAAACAAACAATCATTTGCCTGCAACCTAGCAAACATGAACTTCCTGATAAAATGAACGGGTGATTTCTGAGTTTCGTTCTGTGACTAAAATAGAGAGAACGTCCAAAAGAAGGCCAGTGCCTGAAGATCAGGATCACCTTTGAAACAGGACTAAATCGGGAACAAATAGCTGACTGATTTGAACGAGTTACAGTTAGCATACAGTTAGCAGCAGGCTACGGCTACGTTGTATCCCCGGAAGCTGAGGAGGCTAGTTAGCTCAACAACAGCGCGGTATGCTTGGACGGCAGCGAGGTCGGACGGCTCGGCTGCCGTGCGGCGGAAGGTTGTGGCTAAGAAGGAAGCATGCTAGCATGCTAGGTTGTTAGCGCAGTGGTTCTTCACCTTGTTGGAGGTTCTGAACCCCAGCAGTTTCATCGGTGCTTTCCCTGAACCCGTCTCAACGGGAAAAGCAAAGTATGATTTTTTTTTTCCGATTCAAAACAGAGGCATTTACAGCGGGGCTCCAAAAAATGCTGATTTTTCGTTCGTGGGTTAAAAAATATTATTTTCTTTGAAAACCAGAACTCTGAATAAAAAAAACAAATCACTCATGAATAAATGTATCAATTCTTTTCAACCCATAGAATATTTGTGGATTATTTTTTCATGCGCTATTCAGAGACAGATAGATTTATTTGGTACCAGGGTTCAAAAATGCAGATTTTTGGAATAAAACCCGACATTATGCAGAATGACTGTATATCTTTCCACTACTGTTACGTTTTAACTCGTTTTTGTTTTATTTCCTTCCCCCCAAAAAAACACTTTGGCTCAACCTGACACTGCAAAGCGTGCAGATACGATTCTGGCTCCCATCAACTTCCGTCCGACACGGGAATCCACATCCTGCACATGCAGATTTTTCAATAAATCTCCATATTATGCAAAATAACTCCACATCTTTTGATTATTGTTCAATTTCAACTATTTTTTATTTTATTTCCCCCCCCCCCAAAAAAATTTTTTTTTGAATAAATTCTTGAAATTAATTTTGCTCACATGACGAAAAGAAGTGATGCCTTGGATAAAATATTAAATTGATCTATTATTTTTACCTATAGAAATAATACATGTATGAGGAAGCAGGGGGGGCGGAGGGTAAATGATCAACGGAGTGAAAGTACATTTACATACTTTATTGGAATAACGGCGGCGGCGTAAAAAACCCGGCGGTGTCAACAAGTCCGTCGGCGGGAACGGAAAAGCGTGAGATCCCGACCTCGGGGGCTTCGGGCGTCTTCGCGCGAAGATCCCCGGACCCGTGAAACCGTCAGCGGCCGGAGAACCACCTTCCTCTTGCGAAACCTCCCGGCGTCCATCGCCTCTGCCGGGTTCCGTATGGAAATACTCTCTCATTTGCGTTATTGCAACCCCGAATTTTGCATTTTGTAGGAATATCATGATGTCAACTTTAGCGTGCCGCTAGCATGCGACCTCCTGCGCAAATCCACTTGATCTTTCTCCCTTCAAGCGTCCTCTGTTGTGATACGCAGGGGGAAAAAAACAACAAAAAAAAATGCAAAAAAAATGACCCGAAACATTTAAAAGTCAGAGAATTCTGTGAAGAAACGAGCCCATTTTTTTTTTTTTTTTTTCCCGCAAATGAATTAAATGTTAGAAAAAAATTCAACCCCCTTGCAAGAGTTTGCTTTGGGAACGAATGGGGACTCATTTGACTGTTGGGTGCATTGAATACGACGACACAAGGCTCGTGGGATAAGATGAGATATTATTGATCCCCCATAGGGGAAATTCGGGTGTTGCAGCAGCAACATTAGCAAAAAAAAATTATCAAAAAAATATATATATGTATATTTATATAGTCGACTGATAGGGTTCTTGAAATTTCAAATGAATGAAAAAATTTTTTTCGTTCGCTTTGGTCTCGATGCCGTGGACACGAAATGCGTCGGGTTGTTTTAAATCAACGAAAAGCGATTAAAAAAAACAAAAAACGAGGTGACTTCGAGGCAAAACACTGGCCGTCCGTCGTGTTCGTGAAGCGAATCCATCTCTGCCGCGGCTCTGTTTCAGCGAACAACTAAAAAAACGTACAAGAAGAGAAAATTCAAATATTCCCGTCGTGTTTTAATCTCTGAACGTTTTGTTTCAACTGACGTTTGAAAAGAAAATTACATTTTTCAGGAAATACTGGATTACTTTCAGAATCCACAGGGACCTCCTGGTCAGAGGCATCTCCTTCTTCTTCTCCTCCTCCTTCTTCTTCTTCTTCTTCTTCTCGTCCTTTGGGCTTTTGGGTCTCCGCTTCATGTCCTCCATCTCCACACACCTTCTCTCTGGTCTTCCTCTGGATCTCCTGCCTGGTCCTTCCAACCCCAGCATCCGTCCGTATTCTCCATCCCTCCAACCATCTCAGCCTGGCTTCTCTGAGCTTCTCTCCAGAACATCTACCACGTGGCGTCCCTCTGCTGGACCCCTGATCCTTCTCGGGTCACGCCGTTCACCTTCTCATTCACACGTCTGGACACCTGAGGGTCTCCGGTGAAGCTCCTGCATGTGTTTGGAGGAACCCCATGCGGAGAACATGGAGACCTCCTGTTGGAATCCAACCGGGGACCTTCTGGCTGGGTTTCCACGCTCTCCAGATGTCCTTCCGGTCAAATCATCTGGATCAAATCTGGGTTGATAACAGCTTCCAGAAGGTTCTGGGTGTCCTCAGAACGCCCGAGATGATGTTCGTCGCTCGTCCAGACCTTCGAATGTTCACCCACGCGCGGCCCAGAGCGGACGGAGCAGCAGGAGGTGCTTGATCATGGAGAACATGCTGGCGGACGGACGCTGGACCTGGAGGTCCAGAGCAGCGGTCGTTCTCCTGGCTGGAGGATCTGAACATGCATTCACCCGAGCCGTCCTGGGGGGAAAAATAAAATTGGGATTTTTGTCAAATTCCAAACATGGTGGCGGCAAAAAATACAAGTTTTTTTTTCGTTTACGGGTTAAAAAATATTATTTTCTTTAAAAAAAAAAACAGAACCTGGGAAAAAAAAAAGCTGATAAAAAATGTATTAATTCTTTTCAACCCTTCAAATATTTGTTGTTTATTTTTTCACGCACTATTCAGAGATAAAAAAAAAATAATTCTTGGATTTATACGATACCGGGGTTCAAAAATGCAGATTTTTTTTTTTGAACAAAACCCGACATTACGCAAAACGACTGGATATCTTTCCATTATTGTGACGTTTTAACTCGTTTTTGTTTTAATTCCCTTCAAAAAAAAACACTTTTTTTTTGGGGGGGGGGGACAAACTGGACTAGAAGGGCTCAACCTGGCACTGCAAAGCGTGCAGACACGATGCCGACGAAGAAATCCCGATGAAGTGACTTGAGGAGGATCCAGAGTGGCGACCCCTGAGGGCAGAAGAAGAAGAAGAAGAAGAAGAAGAAGAAGAAGAAGAAGAAGAAGAAAACAATGCTTGCAGCAGCAGTGGATGAATGTGTGAGTGAATGAATGAAGGCTATTGAGAGCAGAGCCCAGCAGCAGCTGGCAGGAAGGACCTGCCAAATCCCTCCTTCACACGCTGATGTTCTGCATGACGGCGTCGCAGAAGCTCCTCGTGGACCTTCAAGTCAAACTCTCGCATTCCCGACAGGAACAAACACCACAAGCGTATGTTTTGTTTTCTTTTTCTCGCCGTCGCTCAAACCTTCTTTCTTCACTTTGTTTTCACGGTTATGTAACCCCTTGTGTGTGTGTGTGTGTGTGTGTGTGTGTGTGTGTGTGTGTTTGTGTGTGTGTGTGTGTGCGTCCGCCACTTTTGCAGACAAGAAGCTGCTGCTGCTGCTGCTTGCATCTCCCTCCTCTGGCCGCCAGAGGGCGCTGTTTCCCCGCCGTCCTCACGCCGCGGCGGGCGTCCAGGAAGCGGAAGCAGGAATGTCGGAGGGTTTTTCAGACAGAAAAACTTCGGACGGCTCCGACGATCCCGGGAGAGGAGACGCGACCTGCGGGGGAGCATGACGGTGAGTGCCGGGACGCCGGGCGTCGGTTCGAATCCCGCCGGTAAGGCTTCCCGCTCGGAGTCCGGCCGCGTTCGGCCGTGAAGCGGCTGCAGCCCCGCGGGGGGAAACCGGAGGAACCGGGCGAGGAAACTTGCAAAAAAATAAAAAATAAAAAAAATAAATAAAGTTCGTGTTTTTTCGCCCCTCAGAAAATGCGTAGAATTGTATTTTTATTTTTATTTTTTTTGTCGGAGCGTTCGGAGTCTTCTGGTATCCGGATACTTCCCTCGGTTAGTTAGTTTTTAAACTTTTTTTTTCAGGGGAAAAAAAAAAATTAAAAAAAAAAAAAAAAATCAGAATGTCATGTGGATGATTTTCGGATCCGTGGATTCCAACGTTTTTATTCGCACCGCGATAGATTTCTCGGTTTGTTTTCTGTCAGTCATTCGTCCGCAGCTGAAAACATTTTCACTTTTCTCTCGTTTTACTTGGTGAGAAAAAAAAACAAACAACAACAAAACTTTACAATTATTTCTCCCTTCGCCTAAAACAACAACAACAACAACCAGTTTGCTACGTTTCAAAACGCTTTTAATCCCGTGAACAAAACTGGCTAAAACTCACATCTTCTGCTTTTTCTTCTTTTTTTCTCTTTTTTTTTTTTTTAACATTCGTCCAAATGTGAGGTTTGTAAATATTGAATGTCAGCAGGATGACTCATGGTGACGTCACGGTGTTGCGTTTGCTGTCGTTTCGACGTTTCACAACTTCTGAGGGTTTGGTTTGTTTGTTTTTTGTTTTTTTTTTCTTCTTCTTCTTCTTTTAAAATTAGATTTCCTTTGAAACGCCTTTTGTGAAATGATGAAACTTGGTGCCGTGCGAAGAACAACACGCCTCGGTGTGAAGGATAAACATTTATTTTATTTTTTTTTTTGTTTAGTTTTTTTTTTTTTTTTCGCTGGGGGTGGGGGGGTAGAAAGCTGGCCTTTTTTCAAAATGTCGGAATTCATAAACATTGTTGATTTTAAGCTCTTTTTTCCAAACACGCCGCGGCGACTTCTGCCAAACCTTCTTGAAATTCTTTTTTTTTTTTTTTTTTTTTACTTTTCAAATAAAACTTTATTTTTTTTTTAAAAAGCACAAAATCCCACCAACGAATGACCTCCAACAGACGGACGAGATATCAGCTGAAAACGCGCGCCGTGACCTGTCGTGACCTGAGCGAGTCGCAAGGTCGCCGGTTCGATTCCCGGCCTCCCGCCGAAGGCGTCGCGTGAGATCCGCTGAAACGGCGAGCTGGTAGGATTTTGAGAAGGAAATAGATGCGTTTCAAAGTCAGCCCTGCTGTTTTTCCCTGTCCAAATAAAAAGCCCCCAAAACAGCCGCAGGCAGGAAGGAAACATCTACACATCCCAGCGGGTTTCCACGTCTGTCGGTGGAGTTTACATCACGTCACGGGGGCTCCTCATCTCAAGCGCGTGGACTTTGCTTTTGTTCAAGGGAGGAGGACCGGACCTCAAAAAGTTCTTTTAAAAGTTACATTTGAATGCGTTGTTTTTCGGAGGGGATTTTTAAGCTAAAAATAGGTCTATTAAAAAAAACTATCAACAAATACGAGCATGAATATAAGTAAGAGAGACAATTCAAAGATAGTCAAAATATATCTATAAAAAATCAATAAATAGGAATATAAATATCAACAAGAGAGACAGTTCAAAGATATTCAAAATGTATCTATAAAAAAGCAATATCAATAAATGTGAGTAAAATATCAATAAGAGAGACGATTAAAAGAGTCAAAATATATGTTAAAAAAAAACAATAAATAGGAATATAAACATCAAAAAGAGAGACAATTAAAAGGTAGTCAATATATACATATAAAACATATCAATAAATAGGAGTATGAATATAAATAAGAGAGACGATTAAAAGAAAATATATCGAAAACATATTTCAATAAATATGAGTAAAATATAAATAAGAGAGACAATTAAAAGAAAATATATCGAAAACATATTTCAATAAATATGAGTAAAATATAAATAAGAGAGACAATTAAAAGAAAATATATCGAAAACATATTTCAATAAATATGAGTAAAATATAAATAAGAGAGACGATTAAAAGGTAGTCAAAATATATGTAAAAAATACATCAATGAATAGGAGTATAAATATAAATAAGAGAGAAAATTAAAAGAAAATATATCTAAAACATATTTCAATAATATGAGTATAAATGTAAATAAGAGAGACAATTAAAAGAGTCAAAATATATGTATAAAAAAGCAATATCAATAAATATGAGTAAAATATCAATAAGAGAGACGATTAAAAGATAGTCAAAAGAAATCTAAAAAAATCAATAAATAGGAATCTAAATATCAAAAAGAGAGACAATTAAAAGATAGTCAAGATATATATATATAAAACATATATCAATAAATATGAGTATAAATATAAATAAGAGAGACAATTAAAAGATAGTCAATATATATCAATAAAAAAGCAATGTCAATAAATAGGAGTAAAGTATAAATAAGAGAGACGATTAAAAAAGACAGTCAAAATAAATCTATAAAAAAGGTGAACAACAACAACAACAGGGACAAACTAGACAATGGAGTGAAAAAAAAGAAAGAAAATAAATATTGAAATAAATTTAAATATTTAAAATAAATTAAAAAAAACAGGGAGGGTGAGAATAGAAACAGAGTGACAACAACAATGACAGATTACAAGCCAGATTACACCACTTTTTTCGGTGGGAGGGTGGGAATGAGCCGAATGTATCTATTTCTTTATTTTCTTTAGTTTTTCTCCCCGCCGATACGACAGCGACGTCTAGAACGCATCATGAGATGACACGGTGTCAGATGAATAAGAAGGAAATAGGAACAGAAATATCACGGGAGGGGGAAAAAAACAACAAAAACAAAGAAAAAAAAGAAGGTGGAGGGATGAAAAATTATAGAAATCCATTAGATTATCCACAAAGATAATCTAAAAGGACCCATACAGAATAAATGTATTGTTCGGTTTGAATGAGAGGTCGGATGTCCCTGCGAGTGACGGCTGATATTTTTAAAACCCCGCCTCTTTCCCTGTCGCCAGCCGTGATTGGCTGTGTGGAATGAACGGCTGAATGAATGAATGAATTAACTTTTTTGACTTCGCCTATAAGAATCCATCGGAGAGCTTCAACGTCCTCGCGAAACGTCGTCTTTCACAAGCAAACCAAAACGTGAAAGAAATTTTTTTTTTTTTATTTATTTTTTTTAAAAAAAGGTCAAATAAGAAAAAGCGCAGCAAAAAAAACAACAACAAAACAACTGAATTTCTACAAGAGTGAAAGAGGGAAGAGCCGCCCTGATGGTCTGCTGCCGCGTTCCAGACGGTGTTTTTCACTGGAAGGGTGTGTGTGTGTGTGTGTGTGTGTGTGTGTGTGTGTGTGTGTGTGTGTGTGTGTGTGAGCGATTATGTCACGGAGGCGTCTCAGCTGTGCAGAAATGGGGTCACGCTGGTCAAAGCGTAACGGCCGGGTCACGTGACCTTCGCCCGGTTTCTCCGGTTTCTCCTTTTCTTTTATTTATTTCCTTTTTTTTTTTGTTGAAACAGGAAGAAACGTCACATCTTGGACGCTTTTATTGATTTTTTATTTTTTTTTATTTTTTTTTTTTAGTTCTTCCGTATTTTCTGGATTTGACAGAAGAGATTTCTGAGCGTCGTCTTACCTGCCGACTGCCGAGGGGTCGCGACCTTTGCAGAGAGTCCATGAGATAGATGTCATCTCCCACTACGACTACTACTACTACGACTAATACTACAACTATTACTACGACTACTACTACTACTACTACTACTGCTACTACTACTACAACGACTACTACGACTACGACTGCAACTACTACTATGACTACTACTACTACAACGACTACTACTGCTACTACTACTATGACTACTATTGCTACTACCACTACTACTAATATTACTACTATGACTACGCCTACTACTACTACTACTGCTATGACGACGCCTACAACGACTACTACTGCTACAACTGCTACTACTACTATGACTACTATTGCTACTACCACTGCTACTAATATTACTACTATGACTACTCACTACTACTACTACTACTATGACTACTTCTACTACTGCTACTACTACTATGACTACTTCTACTACTGCCACTACTGCTACTACTACTATGACTACTTCTACTACTGCCACTACTGCTACTACTACTATGACTACTTCTACTACTGCTACTACTACTATGACTACTTCTACTACTGCCACTACTGCTACTACTACTATGACTACTTCTACTACTGCTACTACTACTATGACTACTTCTACTACTGCCACTACTGCTACTACTACTATGACTACTTCTACTACTGCTACTACTACTATGACTACTTCTACTACTGCCACTACTGCTACTACTACCACCAATACAACACAATTCGGACTCTTTCTCTTCACTGGACTCTTAACTGGTTGTAGATGTGGTGTGAATGATTGACAGCTGACCGGTCAGGGTTAGAGCCCGCCTCCTGCGCCTGCGACGGCTGTGATTGGCTGCGGGCTGGTCCAGAGTGCAGATAGCAGATGGGCTATTATTTTTATGACTGTTATTATTGTAGTAAATATATTAAAAAAAAAAGGAGAAGACCAGATGAGCGGAGCAGACTGTCAAATAAATCATTGTCATCATAATAATGGAAAAAAACGTCAGAAAAACAGAAACGTAAAACGTCGTGACTTAAAAAGAAGTAAAATCTTTAACCTTGTGTTTTTTTTTTTAATGCTTATCTTAATGCAGGGAATTAAATCTGACCGCAGCGAAACTCTCCTAATGGGACGTGATCTTATAATGCCAGTGTGTGTGTGTGTGTGTGTGTGTGTGTGTGTGTGTGTGTGTGTGTGTGTGTGTGTGTGTGTGTAGTCTGCAGCAAACAGACTGTGACCATGTGTGTGTTTCCACACTCTGTGGGGTTTGTGTCAGACGGACAG
>CAAKHD010007100.1:31088-44385 GCA_901007705.1 Fistularia tabacaria
AAAAGGCCCAAAAATAAAAAAAAAAAAACAACCCCCCCCCTCCCCCCCCCACCCCCCCCCACGCCGCGAGTTCTCAATTTTCCCCCCCCCCCCCCCCTTTTTTACCATCTATTTTTATTCTACTTTGTACATACTTTGTCTATTCAAAATGTTCATGCCTCTTTTTTGGGGGGCATTTTATCATGTTTGCAAAATGACAGTTGAATGTCTTGAGTGTCGGATAGAATAGAAAAGAATATTCCTCAAATCGTCCCGCAGCCGGGGACATTTCAACCACTCACAGAAAAATATGCAAGAAAAAGTTAACAAAAATAGAAAACTAAAAATGAACAATAAACAGTGTTAACAATATAAATATAAAGATATATAAACAGGATGGGACTTCAACGAGTTGCAACTGAACAATACGTAGACAATATAGAAACAGTAGAAATATGTGCAAAAGTGGCAAATGGCAGGAAACAACAACAATGCTTGCAGTCGTATCAGCGCGACAATGCAGTAATTCTCTTCTTTGAGAGGAACAGTTTGTTTAAATGTTGGAGGATGGCTGAAGGACAATCATTTCAATATGGTGCGTGTCAAAGGTCGTCCTAGCAGGAAAACGAACCGCGCTACAGTGCAATTGTGACCTTTCATATCTTATGGATATATATCACTGCCTCTCACGGGAGAATTGTATGCCAATAAAATGCTAATCTTTATAGAGCTACAGTTCTTTTAGCAGAATGCTAATGTAGATAATGAGGACAATTTATGTGTTATTTCAGACACAATCTAACTGCAGGCATGGACTCTTTGATATTAACCTGAAAAATGGGGCGAATTACACAGAACCAGCAAAAGAGGAGGCGGATTTGGTTTGTACCCTGAAATCTTCTGCGTTGTTCATCACTGCAAAGCCTCCCATGATAGGAGATTGTCAAACTAAGCGGGGAGTGGTTGTGTTGGCACATCTCTTGGGCTGCTTTATGTGTTTAGCAACTATAATCTAATAAAAGGAGTCACCGCCGGCATTATTGTTGAATAAATCTTTACGTTTTCACGTTGAATCAGGTGTCACCCGTGGAGGCTTTATGCATTGAAAATGGAGCGGTATATGCACAGGCAGGCAATTAGATTTAGAGACTGGTGGCGCAAGGCTCGAGGAGTGCACGGGTTTCCGATCCCAACCCATGCTTGACCCAATTATGACCCAAACCCGGTCAAATCTCAATCCAATAATGACACAATTGCGCCCAAATCGTGACCCAAACATATGCAAAACTTGACCAAAACATGACCTGATTGTGACCCCCAACATGATCGAAACGTGACCCAATCGTGAGCTAACGGTGAACCAAACGTTATCTGAATGGGACCTAATCATGAGCCAAGTCACGACCCAACTGGGACCCGATAGTGACCCGATCGTAACCCAAACGTGAGCGAAACTTGACCAAAAAAAGACCTCACAGACACCCGAACGTGACCCAGTCGTGACCAAACGTGATCTAAACGTGACCCAATCATGAACCAAACGTGATGGGAACGTGCCGTGTCCAATATGTGAGGCCCGACACAAGGAAGGGAGGGACTATTCCAATAGCTACGGATCGTGGCTATAATTAGCAAGAGTGAACTTTTGAATTTTTGGGGGGGAAGATTTGGGATTTCGGGCTCTGTTTGGTGGGTGGAAGCTAACAAAGATGGACGACAGAAGCCTCAATAAAGACTGACATTTAAAATGGAACGAACCATCCTTATGGGAGCCTGGAATAACAAAATAATGAATTAGGACGTCCACATATTCAGAGAGTGAAGGTGGTCCCACGAAGAACGCTCTGAGAATACCGAGCAGAGCAGTAAAAGGTACTCGTGTGTGCTATTGAGGTCGAGAGCTGTTGAGCTCAGCGGTTGCTTCGACTGTGAGCTCTGAAAATACTTGTGAATAATCCAAAGATTCATTTACATTTTAATTAAGGCGTCCAAATCTGTAATGAAGCGTCTGTGACAAAAAAAAAAAACGAGAATTCATTTTTCTGCAACAAGCATCTCCGCCTCCCAGCAAGGAGGTCTCTGGTTGGATTCCCACCGGAGGCCTGTCTGTGCGGAGTCTCCATGTTCTGGATGTGGTGCTTCTCCGGGTTCTCCGGGTTCTCCGGGTTCCTCTCATCGTGCAAAGGTTCACTGGAGACTCTAATTTGCCCTGACTGGTGAATGAGAGGGTGGATGGTCGTGTGCCTCCATATGTGGTCCCTCGATCGATTGGCCAGTGAGCTTCGGGATGGGCTACCACCTCCCACCCTCCCGCAACCCTCAGCTTACAATTAGCAGAAACGATAATGGCTCGTGGTTTCCACTCACACAGACCTTTCAGACCCTTGGGTTTCTAAGGGCTTTACACTCGATAGGTTAGGACCAGACCGTCAGGAGCAACCGGGGGTTCAGGGCCTCAACTGAGGACATTTTGACGTGCAAACGAGACGAGCCGGAAATCGAACTGCCAAGCTCTGAACGTATGAATGACCGAATGAATGAACGGACATGTTCTCGATGCATTTACCGAATGAATCCTACGAGAGCAGGACAAAAGAGATATGGATAAGAAAAAAAACCTCAGTTCGGGATCTGCAGGCTGCAGCAAACGCAGCTAGCCACGGCCGAGAGCTGGGGACGTTCACGGAGAGCAGTGAAAAGTGAGCGTCGGGTGCGATGCATGCCAGATGACAGGCCGTGACAAACCCTGGTGCCCGGCGAGTGCAGCTCCAGCCACGCCAGAAACTGACCAGATGTCAGCTTTTATCGTCAACCAGAGGCTGTGAGGTAGAGCAGAGGCTTTGTCACAATACACTCGCTGCTTTTTCACCGTCTCTCGTGATTCATTACAAATATCTGCCCGACAGCGAACCGACAACCTCCCCGACGCTGATTCTCCGAACTGTTACTCGCTCAACTGCAACATTTTTCCATTGTTGTGCTGAATATCCAGGAAGTCACCAGTGTCTGACGCCGCCGCATGATTTAATCTTCCAAACATCTGCTCAGAATCTCGGAGCACAATTCCACTGCAATGCAGACGTTTATTACTTTAAACCAGGGGTCCACGGATCATTTGTTAGCAAAGAAAATCTTTCTTGGTACAAATGATAGATTTTTCATCCGACCCTCCGGATCTTATTTTGAAAAACGTCCGTTTCACACATCAGAAAAAAAATGAGCCGGAAACAAAAGTCGCCGGCGAGCTTTTTCGTGAAGAAACGAGCAAACGATGAGAAGCGTCACAGACTGCCGGCTTAAGGGAAAGCCGCATTTAAAAGAAAATAACCTAAGTTGTGGGTTCATCGCAACAGGTGATGCCCGCTGGGCACTATTTGCAATGAAACGGCGAGCTAACGAAGCTATGAAACCCTCAAAACTGCTTTGCAGAATGATCGTCATTGCCTAATATGAAGCGTAACGGTTATATTCAGATTGGATACTGTGAAGTGACAAAAGTTTTTATCATTTGAGCCCCCGTGGCTCTCAACGGTCCACGGAAACATTCTCATGCATAAAACTGATCCCTGCCAGGGCCGCTGGTTTAAGGCGCAGGAAAGGTGGATGTATGTTTGTACTCACAACAACATTATGATGAAAGTATTATCCCATCGCCCCCCGATTACATTGCAAATCCGTTCTTAATCCGGTTGTGACTTACACGGCACAGCCGCGCAGATTAGCGTGTAAGTAATGACACCCTGGATATGACGCTCTAATTGGTCGGATGTCGTCTGTGCAGCGAAACCCAGTTCGTGTCATCTTTGAAAAACTGTAATTGAATCTAAATATATTATGCAAATGCAGAAATCGCCGTGGAAGTTGTTCATATCTCCGACTTCTGGAAACTGAATTAAAATCGCCTATGTTGGTCCGTTGGCCGACGTCACCTGACACCGTTGTTCTCGGTCCTCCTCGTCCTCGCCGAGCCTCAATCCGTCCATCGATACGGAATCCTTCCGGTCCCTTCCTTGACTTGGATGAATTAAAGAGGCGTTGTTGGGAGGTCGATTCTCCCGAGGACTCCCTGGCTGTCACTTCTCCAGCTGTCCATGCAATTTTTGACCGTCCTCATAGAAGACTATACATTTATTTATATCTATCTATATATGTGTAAATACATATATGTAGGTATGGGTATGTGTATGTGTATATGTATGTATATGTGTGTATGGGCATGTCTGGTGATATATGTGTATATTTATGTGTGGAAAATATGTTTGCGCATGAATATATTCTTTCTTTTCTGACTGGCTTTTTGATATTGTTATTGTTGCGCTGCAGCGACACCCGAATTTCCCCTATGGGGATCAATAAAGTATAATCTTATCTTATCTTATCTTATCTTATCTTATCTTATCTTATCTTATCTTATCTTATCTTATCTTATCTTATCTTATCTTATCTTATCTTATCTTATCTTGTCTTATCTTATCTTGTCCAGAACGTTGAACTGACGTAGCATTTCAGAATTCTCGATCTTGCTTTCGGAGCTAGTTAGCGCCTTCTCAGAATGCAGCCCGATTTAGAGAAGGCCCCACTAGCAACGGCATTTCTTCCTCATCATACCTGCCGTCTTCTGTGTTTTCCTGGCCCGAGAGATCGAATTTGTGGACTTTCTATTTCTGTTCCAACCACTGGATCTATTTCGATTCTGATTTGTCGAGCACGCTCACTTCACACCGCGAAGGTCATCGTTTGGAAGATTTGTGGAAAACGGTTGTTCTCGCAGCCGTGTCATTGAAACGAGGGATCGGAGGATCGCCGCCGGCGGTGGACGGATCAACGCCCTCTGCAATCGCAAGGTCAGCGGACTGCGTCTCCTAGGAGCCGGAGCTTTATCGCAGCAGCCAGACTCTGTTTCTGTAAATAAACGGCGATGTGTGCAAAGAGCAGACGCGGGGCGCAAACGCCGCTGCCCGGCGGAGGCGGCCGGCCGCGGCTGCCTCTTCTCCCCGATAAGAGCCGCTATCAAAAAGTTGCAGAAATGCGGATTGCTCTGGGGGGGCGGCAACACGTTTGCTTTTAGCTGGTGGTCGTTTCAGTGTGCTTCAAGCGTTCAAGCGGTTCCATAACACTGCCGACGCAATAACTGACGATGACAGCATCTGCCTCATGAGAGCCATCAAACAGCCGGGGCTCCCGGAACAATATTCTGTCAAAGTGACATCACCAGGAGGAGCGCTAGCCAACGCCGCAACCGTATTATCGGATCCATTTTAGCTTCCGAACGCGTAGGCCTGACGTGAGAAGTAAAAGGAAGACGTCAGGTGATGGTGTTTGCTATTTGATTAACCGTCGCATGACAGGGGTTTCCCCTCGGCGGCCAGGAAAGGAACGGTATTGTCGAATGACGTCATATGAAAACCGGTGGAACGGTTTAAAGCGACGCTCTGAACGGACGATGAAACACAACAAACGGCTCATTCCGTCGCACATGAGTGGCGATTACCATCAAAATCCCTAACATTCTCCTGTTTATTTCCCTCTTTATCTACAAACGGGGAAGTGGTCGCCTGAGGCCGGCGAGGAAATCGTTTCAAAAATACCAAAACCATCAGCCGAGTCCGACGGATATTTTTCAGCCGCGGCTCCTCGCTGTTTGGCCGTTTACCCCGGCCGGCGGAGAAACCGGCACGTCCGATTCGGGGCTGGAACCAGCGGGGCGCTTGAGCGCGGCTCATTAGGAATCCGATAAAAACATCAGCTTTAAGTTTTCTGCGGCGTTCTTCACCCAGTCGGACGACGGCGTTTCGCCCCTGGTGACCGCCGAGAGCCTCGTTTCACTCTGGATTTAGTCTGATATACAAACATGTAGGCAACGCCATACAGGCAACACGTGACAGAAACTGCTTTCGGACAGAGAACTCAGATCTAAGAACTTTCCGGCTCGAATTTGGTTCCAGGAACTGCCCTCCTTCTCCTCCAGGGGAACCTTTTCGTTTTGCACGAGCAGGCCGGGACCGCGGAAGGGTACCGGTGTCGTGAAAGCCGAGACGACAGGGTGACATGGAGGTGGAAGCTCCCACAGTGTTCATGGAATACCAGTCGTGGACTCCCAGATGACTTGAGGTGGTTTTATTTTCTCTCTGCACTGCTTCACCATGTGAAGAACCCTGGTAGCTTTTCGCTAACTGCGGATTTATCTCGGACAGATGTCGATGTTCTTGTACGAGCCCTGGAAACCCCTCCGAGGCGAAGCAGGCCAGAAGAGCCCAGACCTCTTTGTCGCCCCTTCTGCCCAAAAAAAACGCTGACCAGCGACCCCAATATGAACTAAAAAAACAAGAAGTGACTGGTAGCGCCCGTTGCTTTTGACTTCCGCCAACCACCAACGTCATACAAGTTCCTGCGGAACTGAAAACAGACCCTGCGTCGGAGTCCAAGTAAAAATGGTTCGAGGGACCAAAGGCCAAGCTCCCTGGTTCCTCGCTGTCCAGATGCAAGGGAACTGTTTACGGCCTATTTCCTTTTTCAGGAACCAGGCGGTAAACAGTTCCTACATTGCCAAAAAAGGTTACTGACCTACAGTGGACTGGACACACCTCGCGCCTTCACTCGCATGAAAACACACCTTCAAGTGAACCAGAAAACAAGCTAGGACTTCCTTGACACTCCATGCGTGTACTGAGAAAACTTCGGGCGGCGAGCAGAGCGGCGTGATGGCAGCGGGGCAAAAGCAGCTCCGCTCCGGCGACCCCAATACTTGCGAGGCCGCTGGAAGAGTCAAAGAAAGTAGCGAGCACCTCGCCGCCCAAAAACCTTTTCCATCATGTTTTCCCCTGAACGGCGGAAAGTTGTATTCTCCACCTGCAGGATGCCAGGATGCATTAGCAGCACTATGTATCAGGGAACAGCCAAGGTAGCGCCAGTCCATTACTGAAAATACAATGGTGATATGGGAGCTGCCAAGCGTGGCCTTTTTTTTTTTTTTTGAAAAAATAACTTCTGGAAGTCTCTGAAAAAAAACGTACATTCATTCAGGCGGCGCCGGACGGACGCAGATACTCTTTCCCTCGGATCCTCGGATTTCACGGGAACGGTGCACCCTCTTCCGCCGCCGCTGTACGGAGTTGACAAACAAGAAAGAAAACACAAAACTCAAATCCCAACCTGGGGATTTGCATCTCTGCAGCAGCTGCGTCCGGATTCCGAGCCGTGGCCGGGTCGAGCTAACCTGATGTCCATCAGCTGAGAGTGATTTTGACATGATCGAACGAACGGGGGGAATCCCCTGGAGCAGGGGAGCGAAGGTCTTTCCACGCCTCTGGACGAATCACGGGGGGGTCGTCGAACTGGAGGGGTTTGACACGTCGGTATCCTCGAAGCAGAGGCGCCGCAACCTCACAGCTTTGGACGTTACGTCCGTTTAAAAATTGTCGTCAAACGTCACCATGTTGTTCCACCTTGCCACAGTTCTCGTGTCCCTGAGCGCCTCACATCAAATGCATGATCATCATTATTATTGGTGGCGCAGCGCTTCGTTCTGGATAACAGGAAGAGACCTGAACAGGGCCGCCATTAAACACACCGTGACGATTCTTCTCCCTGGTTCAACCGACACCTTGCGGTCTTCTTCTTCTTCTTCTTCTTCTTCTTCTTCTTCAGCATCTCTGTTTCCTTTTGCTGGTCGCACTGGAGGATACTGTGCAACGCTGCCCCCGGTACTGCATCGATGCATTCTCCTGAGCAGGAAATGTGCAAAGGGGATGGACAGGATGGTGAACACAAATAAGCCCTGAGTTATCAGGATATGAATATGATACGAGACTGCACTCTTTAAATGGACATTTTTATGTATGTATACGTGTGTGTGGGCATGTACGGAGACATATGTGCACATGCGTATGCATTTATATATGTGTATATATATTTCCTGTTTTTGTTTTTGTTTGTTTGTTTTCTAATCTTGCTGCTGCAACACCCGAATTTCCCCTATGGGGATCAATAAAGTATTATCCTATACTATCGTATCCTATCCTTTCCTATCCTATCCTATCCTATCCTATCCTATCCTATCCTATCCTATCCTATCCTATCCTATCCTATCCTATCCTATCCTATCCTATCCTATCCTATCCTATCCTATCCTATCCTATCCTATCCTATCCTATCCTATCCTATCCTATCCTTTCCTATCCTATCCTATCCTATCCTTTCCTATCCTATCCTATCCTATCCTATCCTATCCTATCCTATCCTTTCCTATCCTATCCTTTCCTTTCCTATCCTATCCTATCCTATCCTATCCTATCCTATTCTGTCCTATATTATTTGTGATGCAATGTTAATGAACGCTCCGTGGAAGGGGGGGGGGGGCTCCGTGTAATTTTTATTGCCCAGGGGCCCCAGGAGACCCAAGGAACGCCCCTGCCTTTGAAAGGTTAGTGGGAGGGAAATGACACGGCTAAGACAAATTAGTTGAGCTGTTCGTGGATTTGTAACGTCGTGGGCGGCTTTTCAAATACCTCGTGGCCATTTTACAAAAGCACCGCTAATTAAATATCAAATAAAAGCCAAAGATGATTCATTTGGAGGAAATGGAAATAATCCACGCAGAAACTTGAAACTCCCATCGGTGCAGGTCGATGGGGAGGAGAGAGAGGATCGTGATAGGATCAGGATCAGAGGAGACCCCCACCCTCCTCCTCCAGAGGTGAGTCTCCTCAGCACCTCCTCCAGCATCCGACCACCGAGAGCGCAGCGCGCCGGAGCGACAGGAGCCCCGGAGGACGAGCTCCGTGAAAGTTAGAAATTCCCCCGAAAAATAAAAAAATAAAAATTTGTACCTCAGCTCCACGCCACTGAGAAAATAAAAAAAAAACTTGAGGATGATGGACACGTCGTGAAGAAGGAAACGTGGATCTGCAGAGCATCAGCCCAGTCACAGGTAAGACGCTTCTTCTGCGTGCAGGCAGTCATTCCCCTTCTTGTGTGTGTGTGTGTGTGTGTGTGTGTGTGTGTGTGTGTGTGTGAGGCGTCATTACTCTTGATTTTAACCCCCCCCCCCGCTCCCGGACAAGTCTTTGCACAAGTTGTTTTCCAGCCGAATTTCCCGACTTCATCTCCCTTTTTTTTTTTTTTGAATCTGCTGTGAGCTGGATTGCAGTGCGATTGGGCAAAAAAAAAAAAAAAACACTGAGTCGAACCTGAAGAGAAAAAAAAACTCCAAGGGAGCTCTTGGGAGGGGAGGGACGGGACGGCCGTACCTGTTGCACACCCTTTTTTGAGCAGTGTTAGTAATTCAGCATCTGCATCCATGAAGCACCTTCGTGATCCGACCTTTTTTACGGATCTCCCTGGTGGCGTTTCAGCCCAGCAAGGACGGAAGCGTCCGGAGCGGTTCTGTCCGTCTCCTGCGCTCCGGCTGCAGAGAGGCAGCGCCGGCCATCCAATAATAACCCCCCCCCCCCTCGATGACTCGGGCCGGGATTCATTTAGATCAATGGCCGCCCCTTTAATAAACCTGTCACAGCTGATCGTTTGGCAGGATATGAAGGGTGAACCGGCCCCCCTTCTCCCAGCGCGTGCCGTGGAAAGTGATTTCCCATGGTAGCCATGGCTCCCGAGCAGCCGAGGGTTCCGGACTGAGCTTCTGAGGAGCTCCTCCGAAGGGGAGCAGAAACGCCGTCCCGAAAAAGCGAGCCGATCGTCGCAGGCGTGTCGACGGGGCGATAGCCGCGCTGGAATTAGCCCGTGTGTCGTTGTCAACAGGTCATGGACGCCCGGATCTTCCCGTCGCCGCCGCCGAACCTGTCCGAGCCCCTCCTGTACGACGGGTTCCCGGCGGGCAACGAGTCGGCGGCGGGCCGGAACCACACGGACCGCGACTTCGGCGGGACGGGCACGGTGGTCATCACCTGCATTTACTTCCTGGTGTGCGCGGTGGGGCTCTGCGGGAACGCCCTGGTCATCTACGTCATCCTGCGCTACGCCAAGATGAAGACGGTCACCAACATCTACATCCTCAACCTGGCGGTGGCCGACGTGCTCTTCATGCTGGGCCTGCCGTTCATCGCCATCCAGCTGGCGCTGGTCCACTGGCCGTTCGGCCCGGCGCTGTGCCGGGTGGTGATGACCGTCGACTCGCTCAACCAGTTCACGTCCATCTTCTGCCTGACGGTGATGAGCATCGACCGCTACCTGGCCGTGGTGCATCCCATAAGGTCCACCAAGTGGCGCAAGCCGCGCACGGCCAAGAGCATCAACCTGGCGGTGTGGGGCGTGTCGCTGGTCGTCAACCTGCCCATCGTGATCTACAGCGGCGTGATCACCAAGCACGACGGCTGCTTCTGCACCATCGTGTGGCCCGAGCCCCAAGAGGCCTACTACACCGCCTTCATGTTCTACACCTTCGTGCTGGGCTTCTTCCTGCCCCTCATGGTCATCTGCCTCTGCTACCTGTTCATCATCATCAAGGTGAAGTCGTCGGGAATCCGCGTGAGCGCCTCCAAGAAGAGGCGCTCCGAGAGGAAGGTGACGCGGATGGTGTCCATCGTGGTCGTGGTGTTCGTCTTCTGCTGGCTGCCTTTCTACGTCTTCAACGTCACCTCGGTGACGGGCACCGTCAGCGCCACGCCCGTCCTCAGGAGCACCTTCGCCTTCGTGGTGGTCCTGGGCTACGCCAACAGCTGCGCCAACCCCATCCTCTACGCCTTCCTGTCGGAGAACTTCAAGAAGAGCTTCCAGAACGTCCTCTGTCTGAAGAGGGAGGGCGGCTTGGACGAGGCGGAGCGCAGCGACAGCCGGCAGGACAAGTCCCGCATGATGACCGATCCCATGGAAACCCAAAGCTCCCTGCTGAACGGGGACCTGCAGACCAGCATCTGAGGGCGCCCGCGGGACCGTCAACGCGTCCGGTGACGGCAGGAGAAACGCGAGGAACAGGAACGCGCCATTTCCATCCCGAGGGACACGTTTCCACGGACCCTTTCCAACCGATCGGAATATCCGTGCAGTTCCCGTCATCTCATCTCCTCGCGGCCAGAAGCTCCCCGGCTGGATTTGGATCTGCGTGGCGGTTCCTCCGGGTTCCTCCCGCAACCCAAACCAAACAAACAAAAAAAAAAAAAAACTGCCGCACAGGAGGTTCTTCGGAGGCCGGGAAACAAACGGTTGAACGGCTCGTCTTTCTACGATGCGTGAGTGAGAGGACGAGTGGATGGACGTCCCCGTCGCCTGACCGCCATCTTGAATGCCTGCCCTTGTTTGTTTTGGACTTCGGGGCGACGTCACTCCGACGCCCCGGCACGATTTGCATAGCTTACGGCGAATGAACCGATAACGATGCGGCCGAAAGCAGTAAATGGAACAAACGGTTTCCAAGAGTTATCTTAAATATCTCATATCTTGTCCCTCTTTCGACGGCAGACGCAGGAAACGGATACGGAGCGAATCTATCGTGCCATTTCATGTCATTTGTAAATAAGTTAATGGACTTTATCTTGAGTCCGTTCATATTTAAACGGATTACAAACGCCATCCTCGTTTCTTCTTGACTCTTCTTTGCGCCCTGACGATTCCTCCAGTCCGGCGCCGTGAGACGAGGTCACGTGACGAGAGAAAGGAAGGGCATCTCCGGGGTCCGTTTTGCATCACGGCGTGCGACGGGTGTGAGTTTGAGAAGGGCTCTGTCACTTTTCCTCCGTGTTCAAGTCCTGCATGCGCGGATGATGAAGATGAACCATTGGGTTTGTTTTTCGTCACGTCGGAATCCCCGCATGAACATCCATCATTCTGTCGAGGCCGGCGGCCGCGTGTCCCGCGGGACGCCGCGAGGCTCACCGATGATCACATTACGGATGCCGGGCGCGTCTCCGCGCGGCGTCTGCACCCGCCGCCGCCGCCGCCGAACTCACAATGTCTCATCGCCGCCGGAAGACACGGAGTGCGTCAAGTGTCCCGTATTTCCATGGCAACGGTGAACCCAGAGGGCCGTGTCCCTCCGCGCATTTCATTAGCATTAACGACACAGCGGCACGACCGGGTGGAAGCATCGTATTCGGTTGAAGCAAATATCCCTCGGTTGAGGCTTATTTGTTGGGATTTCGCCCGACGTGCCCGGACGCTGCACGTGATGCATTTTCTCACACGGATCGTACATGTTTGTGGGATTTAATTCACTTTTCAGTGGATATGAACGTTTCTCTACACGCTGTTTTTAGTTGTTTGCTTATATTTGTTTCCGTTGGCTGAATATGCTGGATGTGTTATTTTTTTTTTTTTAATTTTTTTTTTTAGAAGCTTCACGGTCATCGTGTTTAAAGTTAAAACAGGAGCTGTGTAAAATCAATAAAGTGTCAGTAACTTTTACTTTTGGTGCAGCATTGCAACATTCCTGTGTTTGAGAAGAACCGCCTTCAAAACAATTCATTCACTCGTTCATTCAAGTTAGACTGGAGTATTGCTATGTCTAATTTACTGGCATTGGGCCGTGTATTTATGCAGTATGTATAGAATTATTTTGTATTTTCTTGATCAAACTGTCGTGTTTATATATAATAGGTTGTTCCAAACAGGTAACGGTTCAATATTCATTCATTCATCATCTAAACTGCTTATCCAGTCGATCACCCGCTGCACAGACATGCAATTAGTCATTTTGTCATTCACACGTTTGGACAATGCAGCCTCTCCAATGAACCTTCTGCATGGACTGTGGGAGGAACCCGGAGGAACCCCACGCAGACACGGGGAGAACACGGACACACCACGCCGACGTCTCATAAACATTTCTTCACATTTTAGTCTGAAAAAGGCATTTAAATTCCTGTATAATAACGCACAATGTCAAGCGGGGGCGTTCTGCATGGTTTTTTTTTTTTTTTTTTTTTTGGTCTCTTTGTGCTTCTAGCTTCGACCAGAGAGTGGCACCATAGCCCAAAGAATACGTGGCTGCAAAGCAGAGATAACAAAAAAATAAATAAATTAATAAATCAATAAAATAATGAGTAAAAGAGAGGGGAAAGTTTGCAGCTTATCAACTGCATCTTAGAAACGGCTGAAACAGATACCAGGATCGCTCGGCGTGGAAATGAAGACTGCAAATACGCATTCCAGTTTTGTTCTGAGTTTAATCGCTGAAACAGACAATGAAGCTCTTTCCTCCCCCCCTTCCTTTTTTGTTTCAGCAGCATCCCTGAATGTCCCCGGGCGACATTTTACTCGCATCCGCCACACAGGCGCAACGCACAAAAAAAAAAAAAAAAAAAAAAAAAAACAATCTCCCGGGGGGGGTGTGGTGGGGAGTTGGGTGTGGGGGGGGGTAGGGGGGGGGGGG
>CAAKHD010007103.1:0-14155 GCA_901007705.1 Fistularia tabacaria
CACGCTTTTGCACTATCCCGGCAATATTTTTTTTTTTTTTTAAATAAATAAATAACACCGGTGTCCTGGCCCCGCCCCCTCCCCCCCCCGTCCCGTCCCGTCCCGCAACGGCTCCGGGATAAAAAAAAAACGGGGGGACCGCACTCTAAGCACAGCACGGACGAACCCCCTTCCTTCTCCATCCGCACCTCCACCACCTGCACCCTGTCCTGCAGAGCCGCGTCTCCTGAACACCGACCGCGGGGAAAGTGCGCCTCCTCATATGTGTGTGTGTGTGTGTGTGTGTGTGTGTGTGTGTGTGTGTGTGTGTGTGTGTGTGTGGAAAAGAGAGAGGGGGGGGGGGCACTTGCCAATCCTCCGGAATTATTATTTTTGGAGACGATGCATCCGCTCCTGAGATGTAGTGTTCTGGAACGCGTTTCGAAATAGTCAAAATCATAATAAATTGAAAATAAGGAAGCTCATACAATAACATCCAATGAATCGCTTCCACGTGTGCAGAAAATCAATTTGTTGGGGGGGGGGGGGGAAGCGTAAATTCTAAATGTTGAATTTTTTGTTGAATCAAAATCAGAAGGATTTTATTGATATCCAAAGGGAAATTGTTTTTTGGTGTTACAGCAGCAGCAGCAGCAGCTGCAACTCAAAGAGTACAAGATGAGAAAATATAAGCATCAATACAAAAAGCAAAAAGTGTATATTAATCAATACAAAAAATATGTAAAAGTTTGTACAAGGAAACATAAAATGTTTGCTGTTTTTTTTTATTTATTTATTTTTTTTTCCACTTCTGCTTTGATAGTAAACACAGAATACCGCACGTCCTGCCGGGCGCCAAGAATGATTTCATTCATGAATTTGGAAATCATGGTTTCATCACGTCACCGTGATACCGTTGCGTTTCAATCACTTTAAAGAGCCTGATCCAGAGCTCGAGGAGACAATTACGAGGTTGCCGGCTGTCCGTTATCGCCTCAAAAACTCGGCGCCAACAGCTTCTGGACCACGGCCCCGCCGGCGGCGTCGTTTTGTAAACAAATTAATCACGTGTTCTCTTCATTTCAAAATAGATTCATCTGCTATCGATATCATCTTCTTCGCTGAGACCCGAGGCTTCCTGGTCTTTCTCGCCAGCCCCTTGACGTCCACCCCCACACCCCCAGCAACCGCCTGTCCAAAATTCAAGAAATGGAGAACAGTCGACGCTCCCAGACAGTGTTTCTGCAGGTGCGGGGAGGCTCGTACGGGATGATCAACAAAACCGTGGACGGCAGGCTGACCCTGTGCGCCATGGACATCCAGAACCCCCAACAACATGGTGAGGCTCCCCGCCTTCTCCGACACCTCGATCCCGAATCCGGTCGCCGGAGGGATACCGCCGAGGGGGGAGCTAATCTGTCGATTATCGTCCCTCCAGGGACCCACGTCATCTACTGCAGCGAGGAGAAAAACACGTTCCGACTGATCTCTGGCTACAAGGGGAAGTACTTCGCGCTGACGGCAGACAACCACAATCTGAAGGTGAGAAGGAGAATCCATCCGTGCTCTCTCATAGAATTACTATCTAAAACCAAGACGAAAAATCGACTTTTTTTCATTTCTTTATTAATCAAATACATATTTTATGGCATTTTACCCCCCCACACACACACACACCTTCAGTCGTAGGAACAGAGCTCGGATGCGACAAGCGGACCTTTCCATTCGGGTTAATCACTGTCTAGGAAATTTAGATAAAAATAGTAAAACATATATACATACGATATAATAATCAGAAAAAAGCAACCACCTTATAACCCAAATCTAAAAATAAAAGCAGTTCCAGTTCAGGGTTGGCGGGGGTCAGGGTTGACAAAAGTCACGTCTTTCATGATTTGAAAAAAATAGAAAAAAGAAAAATTGGAGCTGTGTCGAAACAGCAGCCTCTTATTGGTTCCTGTTTTTCCTCTCTCATGCCTCGCCGTCTTCAGATCCTGACGCTAACCGTCGTTTGTCCTCTTTGTCCCCCACACAGCTGACCGAGACCCAGTCCCTCCAGTCCAGCTCCTGTCCCAAGGAGTTATTTCAATGCTACAACATTCACCTGGACCCGTACTGCTACCTGAAGTCTGTGGCAGAGCCCGGCATGTACCTCTGCCTCAATGACTCTGTGTTCATCCTGAGCAGGGAAAATGCCTGCATGATCTCGATAAAAGGTCTTAAAAGGTATAAAAAAAAATTTTTTTAAATAAATAATAAAAAAACCCCGATCCAAACTCGATCCGTCGCTGCCAGTGTCCCCGACGTCTGACGACCATGTTTGTTTTTGTTTTGTTTTGTTTTTTTAAGTGAAAAGAGCTGCAATTGCAAGATCTGCAAAAAATAAGCTGAGAGGGCGTCGGTAACGGACCTCGCGCCCGCAGAAGCGCCGCCCTTCCACTGAAGAGCCCCTGACACTTCATGTCACCTTCACTTCAGGCGAGACCCCTCCCTGCTGAGATCCTGCACGTTCAAACCGACGTCCTGATGTTCACTGGCATCGCAAAGGGTGCTTCGGCCTGCCTGCTTTCCACTCACAGCGACGATACTACTTCTCTGCGAATGCTTAATATAACTATTATTTTGTGTTTCCAGCAGTTCATGGCCGTGCACTGTGAGCGTCTGATACGGAAAACATAAACATAAACAAGGGGCAGGATTATAATTGCTTATCAGTCATAACAAGCCATCCGGAGATGTCAGGAAGTTCCAAAGCACAGTTTTCTGTGGAAATTCTTGGTTTCCTGGAGTTGAGCTGCTGGGCTCCACAGCGAGAACAGGGTTATCTATAAAGAGTACGTCACATTTTGATAACCCCAAAAATCGCTTTGGGCTCGATGATGCCAGCACCGGACGCATTTAGACTCCAGAAGTTTGAGGAAAAAAAAATGAATTGTTTGTTTGAACGCATATTTGTTATCTTAATAGTTAGTTGCATGAAGGGGACAGGATTTTTTTGACAGATTTGTTCTCAATTATAAATGTTCTGATTCTCATAATCTCACATTCCATCCTTTGACTGCAGATGTTTGCTGCTAGTTGTTCTTCACTGTCCAGGTTGAAGAAGGAAAATAAAGAAATGTTTGTAGAAAAGAGAAGTCTGCTTGAATTGTTCTTGCTAAAACTCCAAATAGGAAACTGTATAAAACAGGCGTCACCAACCTTTTTTTTGATACCGAGAGCTGATTTTGGGGACACATTTAATGCAAAGAGCTCGCAGTTTGATACCCACTTGTAAAGAACTGGATTTACCGATAACTGTATGTTGTTTAGTAATTCCTGCTATTTATCTGTCAAGACACTGAACGCGTCTCTCACAATAATTATCAGCAATGATTTAACAAGGTAGGAAAGAGACAAATATCAATATGCAACGCTTTTGTTCGATAAATCTCTGCCAAAATGTACATTTGGAAACACTTCTACGACATTCCAAGGAAATCACAATGTCCCATTGTCACCAGCCGCTAATAATTCTTTATACAAATCATGCACATTCGTATAAATTATCAAATATGCGGAATTCAAAAATCAACATTCAGATGTTTTTGAATCATATTTTCACTTTTCACCAAATCTCTAGCAATTTTAGCAAAATGATCATGTTAAGAGTGTTAGCAGGGAGCCTGGCATATCCTGGCGAATCGTAATCCGGCGCGGACTCACTAATATAGGCTGAACCGAGCACGTCGGCAATCAACTTCCAGCGGTGCTGTGCACACACCGCTGTGTCAACAAGCCACCCAAAAGGCTTTGAGGCGGAAGTCTTTTCGTGGCTCGGGAAAAGTACAGTTTACAGCTTCTGCAGAAACCCGTCCTGTCACTATTCTCCCGCACCGTCCTGCAACGCTGCACGAGTTCAGTAACCCCAGGTGGCTACTGTCCGTATTTACTTGTCCGCATTTCAACTGTAATTTTGTTCAGCACGATATTGCATTTTTTCCGATCTCGAAGGAAAGCACTTGTCAATTGAATCAGCCGTTTCGTTCGTCTTCAGGCACGATGACGCTCATGCACGCGTGGGGTTCTGGACGGGCCGTCCATCCAACATGGACCGCCCCCCCGAAACCCTTCCCTCCCCGGCTCATGTACATATCTTGTAGCGTTCTCTGCGCCCCTGAGCCATTCCTGATCATCTGTCAAGGCGCCGTTGCTTCTTTGTCCAACTCACAAATGCCAGCGTCATTCGAGGGCCCTTCCGGAGTAACACTTGTTCCTGCGTGTTCTGGTTCAGACGTGTCAAGAGAAGATTACTTTGGGTGTGATTGCCATTGTTCTGTTCTCCACGTGTGTTTGTGTGTGCAGCTGCTTTTTATTATATGGTGCTCTGTCAGCACCAGCTTAACCCTTTCCTATCAACAACTTACCATCTTTGCCTTTCTACTCAAAACCATGTCCATAGTTCCTGTTCTACTACATTTAATGCGCATATCCATCTGTACAATATGTAAATGACTTATTTTTCAATTGATAGAATATACGACGTACATACTGTTATTCTATTATTATATCCGCACCTGCTGCTTTTTTCCCCACTTCTGGTTCGATGCTAAACTGCATTTTTTTGCTCTGTACTTTCACATGTGTCATAACAATAAAGATAAATCTAATCTAATCCTGAGGTTCTATGTTTACCAAATCTATTTGTCACATTGGCATGTGTCAAATCAGCAATGTGATCATCAGTCAAAAACATGATATGAACAATCATTCATAAAAACTCATAAAAGCAGCTGTTGGCACACCCTGACTTTTATGTTAAAGTGAGGCTGCATGCCAGCACAGAAGTTCAGCAAACAGAACGCTCCCTGTAGACAGTTGTAAGGTCTCTGCGGTTCCGTGGATGGTCAACACCAGGAGTCAGAAACCTATGCCTCATCAGCCAGATGGGGCTCTTTTGATGACTGCATGCGGAACCCAGTTACGTCTTAGCTGACATTTCTTACCATGATAAGTGATAAATAATTCTGCTTAGATCCATACATTTATTCTTATATTGCACCCGTTCAGGGTTGTGGATGGCTGGAGCCAAAGCCAGCTGTAATTCGGGGGACGAGAGGGTCCGATTTCAAAACTCTTATACTTATCGGATAATGTGGCTTCCTACACAAGTTCTTGTGAGGTCAAGAAGTAAACTTCCCTCCTTCTGATGAAATACGCAGCTAATACATGCAGAGCAAATCCTTCTGACGATGCGATGGCGAAAAGAAAAAAAAAAAGGGGTCGAGTACCGTACATTTCAAGAGGAATGGACAGAGGAATTAGCCTTTGCAGGGAGAGCAGAGAGAGCAGGTTCTGCGATGTGTCTACTATGCGCTGTTAAATTTCATAGATGAAACAGTCAAATATAATGCGACACGCCGTGTCCCCTTTGCTTGGAAATTTCCAGCAGGGGACAGCAGGCAGAAAGCATGCCAAGAGCTACTATGCAAATGCGAGCCAGTGAGTAGCAACTTCATGTATGAACCCGTGAATGGAATTCAGCTAGCTAGACTGTTTCTTGAGCAATAGTGAGGAATGGAAAGCCATTCACAGGTGAGTATGCTCAAAGACTCATGCTTAATGTGGCAAATGAGGAATTTTTCAATTAAGTTAAGATAATCAAACGGATAATGAACAAGCCTCTGTCAGCAAGAACTGTTCATGAGCGTACCGTCATGATGGCAAATCAAGCGAAGGATACACAAGTGAAGGACGGCGCCTTACTTTTCTATTTGGATGAACCAGTAGACGTAAGCCATTTATCCCGGATGTGATTTCAAGGTATGCTTGTGGCGGTGTGTGCTGACGGTGTTCGGTGTATGGTGGGGAAACCCAGGATTTGTAGCGCTTCTTCCTGAACATGAAAATAGACCCATATTAAGTTTTCATGGCATTCTCCATCAGGAGGTGCTTCGTGATCAAATGTTTGGCGAGCAGCTTGGTGAGGTGATGTCGCTGGTCATTCGGGTGGTCAACTTTATCGTTGCCCGAGCTTTAAACGATCACCAGTTTAAAACACTGCTGGATGAAGTTGGGAAAAATAATCCTGTTCTTCTTTTGTGTTTTGGTTGTCAAGAGGGAAGGCGCTCAGCTCTTTTGTGGCTTGCCTGAGCGAAATCTGGACTTTTCTTGAAATGAAAAACGTCCAGCATGCCGAGCTAGCCAACACCGAGTGGCTCATCAAATTTTACATCTGATCTCCTGCAGTCATTCAAAGCAGGCTTTGGAGAATTTCCTGAGCGCGCTCATCTTTTTAAGTTCCTCACTCATCCACACAAGTGGACAAAGTCGACCTGAGTTCCATCCCTGGTGTTTCCATCCGAGATCTTGAGGTAGAAGTTGCTGGCCTGAAGGCCTCAGACTCGTGGGTTAATAAGCTCAAGTCACCGAATGAAGATTTGGAAAGACTTGGACGACAGCAAGAACGAGCAGGCAAACACGAGTGGAAAGAAATGAAAAAACTTCAACCCGCAGACCAGATGATTTTCAAAACATGGAACGCACTTCCTGTCACATACCACACACTGCTGCGTGAGTAATGCCGTGTTGACCATATTTGGCTCTACGCATGCATCTGAGCATGAGTCGTTCCCACATCTAAATGACATCACGACCAACCTATGATCATGTTAAACGGCTGAAAGCCTCGACAACTGCATGAAGCTTAACCTGACCACCTACCAACCAGACTAAAAAGCCATTAGCAAAACCATGCAGCAGCGGAAGTGGTAAGAAGTATTTTATTATTTTATGGGTTAAAAAATATAATAATATGGCTCTCACATATATATTTTAAAATATGTGGCTTTCATGGCTCTCTCAGCCAAAAAGGTTCCTGACCCCTGGTCAACAAGCTCGGATCCTTCGCGACCTAATGTGAAATATTTTTTCATTTTATTTCTTTATATTTTTTATCATTTTTAAACTTACACCAAAGGCTGGTGTGGTTTTAATAAGTATAGCAACAAAACAACAAAACAAAATTAAATAGATGCGGGTCGCTGCTAAGTGGCGCCATTGTGAGCTATTTTTTAGACCAGGCCCACGCAGGCATAATTTTGTTGACCCCTGGAATAAAAGACAACTATAGTAAAAATGAAACCTTTGTGGTCAAAAAGTCTACAAAAGCATACCAAAAAAAAAGAGGTAGTTGAAATAAAACCACTCTAAAAGGGATGTTCCCGCAGAGTCAGACCCCATCAGGTCAGCTGTCAATCACAGACATCGAGGGAGGAAGACGGAGAGCCCACAGCGAGCAGCCGCACAGCTGTAATATTTCACTAACGTGCGTGATTGCATAACTGCAAGGCCCCGTGAGAAACCAGTACCTGGAGAGGGCTGAAGTCCTCAGGGCTGCACATCCGAGCTGATGTTGCTGCCGGAACCTGCAAAGAGCAGGAAGTCAGACTTGCACAGGTTGATTTACAGACTATAAATATAGATCGACAATATAAATACAAAATAAGACAAGTACAAATACCTTTACGGCGTGACAGGACCTGAGAGAAGGGAGGGTCTATGCAGCTCTGGGGGCCCCTGAGGCATTTTCAATCCAGCTGAATATGAAGCAATCCATCTAGTACTCCTACCGCTACTCAGCACATTCGTGTGATGCACAAAGACAGCGTGAATGGCGGACTGTGAATAGAACTGTCAGGACGCCAAATTGGATGAGGAAATGATCGGAGTTGATTTATGACAGCGACCGGGAAGACAGCGGGAATTATAAAATCATGAAAACGTTGACAATCAAGCATTTAATTACAAGCTCATAAAAAAGGGTAGACAAAAACATCAGGAGATAGCAAGAAGAAGTGATAGCGACAGCATTGCTTCAATTCAGGGCGCTCGACGCCCAAATATGGGCATGTCCATCCCTCATTCGTCTGGCGGGGCAGTCGCCTTCTCGCTGGCGGGAGTCACGTCGTCGCAGAAGAGCTGGACGCACACTTTGTCTGCCAGCGCCTCGTTCTGCCTGTAGATGTACATCGTGTTGTCCTCGGCGGCCGGGTCGCTTTCGGCGCCTTCCTTCTCCGCCTCTTCCTCCTCGGCGACCATCAGGTCGCGGTAGGACGCCACGCAGAGGTCGTGCTCTTGCAGGGAGGCGGGGTACCGCAGCGAGGCCGCCTCGATCCGCACTGAGCGGCGGACGGGCGTGAAGAAACGCACCTCCTGGCCATTCACGCGCGTGGGCTCCCTCTTCTGGGCGGAGGGGCCGCTGGTGGTGGTGGTGGGGGGGGGCACCGGGTTAACAACGCCGATTGACCAAAGAGCGATTTTTGTGAAATTTGCAGCCGGTCGGAAATGTCTAAACGAATCAGTGGACAGAATCCTCAGAAATCTGGGTCAGTTTATTATGACGCGACTTTCCGCTAACGGGCGATTATCAAACGAAACAGTGTGTCTTTCCGGCTTCCACCAACCCACCTGGGCGTCGCCGTGACCTTGAACTTCACGACAGATGACGTCCCCGCCTCGCCGCAGATCAGGGCTCGCGCGGGCTCTGGGGTGGCGGCACCCTGTGCCCCCTCGCCGTCTGGCGTGTCGCCTCCCTCGCCGCCTGCTGTCCGAACCCCATCCCCGTCAGATGCTGGACACGGAAACACGGGGGAGGCAGAACTTTTAGACGGTCGGTTTGCCAGGTCACCTGCTTAACGTATGCAAGTACTTTGCTACTTTTAAAGTAATCATTGAACTACTTGTGAGGTATTATGAGTACACTCGTGTATTTATTTGAGGAAATTTTATTTTTTAAAAGCCATTTTTTGCCTTATTTTGGAGACTTTTTGCAATCCTGGTTCATTTGGATGCATTAAAAAAAAAAAAGAAAAAAAATGATTTTGTTTCAAGGGATTTCGTTTTTTCTCCTGATTGATTTCTGGCGTTGTTGTGTCAACCAGCTGCCGGGCTGTTTGGGGACAAGTGGACGCATTAGGCGTTTGGAGTGGTACCGAGCAGACAGAATCCAACGAGAACAATTGGGGATGCAGTGGGACGGCCAAACCTGAGACGTCATCTTTTTTCTTCAGAATTTCAAACACAACGGTCCGCAGCTCGTCCACCGGCTGAAAGAGGAGGAGACGAAGGATCAGGCCCTAATGCAAGATGCGGCCCAAACCCATGAAGGACCCAAACCCTGATCCCGACACCCACAACCCACCTCCAATACGGCCCCCACCGCCTCCTCGAACAGGGGCAGGACGTCCAGGTTGCCCTCCCGCTCCATCAGACGGGCCTTGCAGATCCAGAACTTGGCAAACCTCCGGGCTACGGGGGGCAGCCGTGAAATGATGTCGCCTACCTGGTCCGGGGGGCAACCCTGCGACACGACACGACACGACACAACACGACACACACACGCGTCAGGATTGCGCAGGGATTCCAAGAAAGTGCCATTTTTCACAACCGTGTTTTTTCACACATTGTTTCATTTTCATATTTTTGGTAATACGGTAATACCTTGACTTACCAGTTGAATTGGTTACGTGACCGAGCCCCGTAACTCAATTTGCTCTTATGTCAAATTCAATTTCCCCATTAAAATTAACTGAAACGCTAATAATCTGTTCAGGCCCCCAGTTTTTTTATGCTATTTTGCCTGGCCCGTCGATGTTCCTGTCCTCTGCTGCACCAAAACCCCGTAAATGTCTCTCACAGATGATGGCCTCTTTCATGGTATCTCGACAGCAACGTCTCCATCTCTTCACAGACAAGTCAACAACGCCTACATCTCGTTCATGTTTATCTATGATTTTCCCTTGCCTACCTAGTGTCCAGCGGCACGTATGACTGGTGTCACAAGGCCGAAAATAAACAACCAAAGAAATAAAAAAAAAACAACAACCACAAAAGCTGCTGGTCTCTCGGGAAACCCGTAAGTCAAGGTTCCAATGTGTTCTGTTTTTCTTCTAAAGCCCTGCCAATCACAGGAATCTGTGACACCCATTAGACCAGCTTCCACTAAGAGATTACACCGAGGTTACTGGAATGATCTCTGCTGCGCTTTAGTGCGAGAGAGAGAGACGGCTCCCCGTACCTCCCCGAGCAGCTTGATGCAGTCGGCCAGGGATCGATCTACGGCGCTGATGAAGGACTGGGCCTCCTCCTCCTCTTTCATGGTGCGCCAGAAAGACTCGGGCGCCGCCACCGTGCGCCGCACCCGGGGCTTGACCGGCATGGGGGGGCGTTTGTACGCGATGCCCTTGGCTTCCCGCCATTCCCGCAGTTTCCTCCTAGAAGCCATATGGTTGACATTTAGCAACAACTGCTTCATCTATTATTATTTTGAATTTAATCACCACAATTTAATTCTACTATTTGTCATTTGACTTCGAGGAGAAACGGCACACTTACATTCTCTCCTCCTGGGCGGCCGTCACCTGCCTCCCAGCGGTGTGGGGGCGAACCGGGGCCGATGTCCGTACAGTGTCCGGGGCGGCTACAGCAGGACGGGGCGCCATCTGCGGGCGGACCGGAGCACCGGCTGTCTTTGCGGCGGCCAGCGGTGGAGCCGCTTCGACAGAGACACGCACCATCTTCCCATCTGCCACTGTGCACGTTGCAGGCTTTGGTCTGGGCGCAGCAGCTGCAGAAGAAGATACCCCCTTGGTGGGTGGACGGGCGCTGTGCCTGCTATCCATGCCGGAAATGGCGACTTTGCAAGGGGGGCCTCTTTTCTCCCGTGTGACCTCCGGTGGAGGTTTCTGCCTCAGGGCCTTTTCTGTGGGCAGAGGGGCCGATTTGGCGGCTGCTTTCGCCGGCGCCGCCCTGCACTTGGAGGTGCTATGGGTGGACATCAATCGGCTGGGTGGTCGGTCCGCACGCGGGGGAATTCTAGCAGGAGGCTGTGTGACGTTGGGTTTGCTTTGACCTCGGGCGTTAGCCTGGGAGGAAGCGGGCCTCGCGTGCACTGGGTTCCTCAGGGCGGCAGGCGGGAGGGTTCTCCTCATGACGGGGACTGATGTGGAAATCCTGGAGGGCGCCGCGCCGGAGGTGCGCGTCAACTGCGTGTCCCTCGGTCGGATCGCCGCCGGGATGAGCCCAGTCCTGGTCTTGACGACTGGGCCGAGGCTGATCCTGGAGGTGAAGGTCTTTGGAGCGGTCGGCCTCCACGTTAACCCGCCGGTCGTTTTCCTGCCAGCCGCTGGGCGAGTTACAGCCGAAGGCTCCACGCTCACATTGGCCCTCATCCTCGGGAGACCGGTTACCTTCGGGCGGGATTCGGCCGGTAGGACGTTTGTCTGCGTTGACCCTGGTCTCAGGTGGAGTGCTGATAGCGAACGCTCACGTGTCCCAGGGGCACGTGCACCACAGTCGCTGCCAGTTGTTTTCAAACATTGGTTTGCGTTTGTGCGGTTTTGGCCAGGCTTGCACACCTCCTTCCCGTAACTCGCTCTCAAACAATCATCTGGGGGGTTATTTTCTTTGCCAGTGACTCCCTGAGAAAACAAGCAGTGCAATGGCGGCTGATCAATCACCAGACTTTCACCGACTGGGGTAGAAAAACCCAATTAGATCATCAGCCTCTGATCAATTTCAACAGAAATATGACTGACAAAACTTATTCCTCTTATCAGTAAAAAAGAATGTTGCAGATGTCTTGCCCTCGTCTCTGACAAAAGAACTATGCGTTTTGAAGTCGTTGAATAAGCCGTTGGGCTACTGCCATCCTTGATGACTCAGTGATATGGGTTCGGCAACAGTAAAAACAAATATTTTTGGAATTGTGGGAAGCAGAATTGGGTTTCATGATCATAGCTGAGGCTGACAGCCTGAACGCCCAATCAGTCGGCTATGGCGTAATGTCAAGCGTCACATCACCAAGGACTTCCCTGCAGGCAGCGGGTGACCTCTGTTGGCCAAAGGATTGACTGCGATGATGTTTATTGTTTTCTTTTTTAATCCAACCGGTGAGTTGCAAAACAAGGTGTGAGGAGAAATGCTACAAAACATAAGTGGCTCCCGGTTCACAAGAAAAAGTACAGCGTCACAGCCAGTTCACAAAGTCTGACCCTGTGTGTGTGAGTGAGTGGGGATGTGTCCAAAAAAGCATTTTATGGACATTCAAAAAATTAAGACAGGAAAAGCCACTCTTATCATGTTCACTTGCATCGACAACACTGTACCCACTTGTACCGCTGATGTCAGACGCTTGTCCACATGAGAGCAGTCTTGCTGTAGAGATCTGAGGAGGGGCAGACAACAAATCCCTTATAACATGGGAATTTAAAAACACATTGTTCAGTGAGAGCGGCTACGCGAAAAAGTATTCTTACTCAGAACTGCATAGCTTCAGCTTTCCCTTCCCAGCCAGGTATTCTGCCAACTTGAGGCGACGCAAGTCTGTGGCAGAAAAACATTTTAACATTGTCTGGAATTTTCCATTGTTCACACAAGGACTGGATCATCATAGCGATTGGACAACTATTAGGTTGAAGGGTCTATAACCATCCACTGCTAACTGCTCATGATTCATCCATGATGGGTTAAATGCGGAGAGGAATTTCCCAAAAGGGATTCATCGTGTGTAATTCAAAGAGGAATTAATCACTCACATATTTGTCACTTACGTTGCAATTGTACAAGTTTCTAAAATTGTGAGATGACGAGGCGTCAAAAATTGGACCACTATGAAAGGGAATGTTGGTCTCCTGCTGGGTCATTAACAAGGAACCTGAAAATCCCCATTGACATATTGTTAGCAATGGGTGAAAAAGAGATTCTTGTTGTTTATTTTGTTTTTTGGTGTTATTTTTTTAAATTGAACAATAAATATAATTTCTGGACAAATGGCAGTTTGATTTTAAGTGTATGGGGTCTTAAATTTTTTTAAAGTTCTCTGTAAATCTAAAGAAATACAAACATTAATACGCAAGCCAGGGGCAGTATTTTAAATATACATTAATAATTTATATATGTTATATTATTTACAGATTCATATCACGGTCTGACATTTTCTTTGGTAAGGTGCTTGAATGAATATACTGCCTAAGTGGAAGACGAATGCAAGATGTTATAAGGCTTTTGGTTGTACTAATTATTATCCTTTTATTTATTTGGGGGGAAATTTGAGGTCGAAATTTTCTGTGAGGAAACACTGGCTGTCAGCGTTGCAAATAGCTGATGCTAGTGTCGTCGCCAGAGACGATAGCTCAACACAGAAAGTGAACTTATTAGTAGCTTTGCTACCGGATTGCGCTGGTGAACTAAGCTGAACTTTATGTTATTCGACCTGTTTGACACAAACACTTCTATAAATAACATCACGTTATATAGAGGTGTGAAATCTGGGCATTTATTTCGTGCGTGATACTGATAAGCTGACGCTTTAGCCGAGTTCTAGCTTTGCGCTAATGCTCGTCAACATTAGCGTGAGCCATTCAGTAACATCTGCTGCGATTGAGCTAGCTTGCTGACCTTTTCTGGTTAAAACCGGCGCCGTTTCTTTTTCCTCCATAACTGTAAGGATTAGACTCCGTCTCTTTCTCTCCTTTCAACTTTTAGATGTAAAACTGGCTCGTTGCGGCAGCTGCGAAAACAAACGCCGATCTGCAATGCTCGCGCTTCCCCGTTTTGAATTCGCCGGAAATCTGCTCGTCGCTTTGTCTGATTGGACAATTTGAAATCTGCCCCCGCCCCCTCCCGCCCCAGCAGCGTGCCCGTGCGACACCTTGCGCTGATTGGACAGATATGGACTACGAAAATAAAATCAAATGAAATCAAATAAAATCAAATAAAAATCAAATAATTTTCGTTTCTTTGACACCATTCCCCCTCTTTCATTATTTTTATTTGTTGTGCGTGCGCAAAGAACCAGACGCATATCTCTGATGAGTGAGGCGGCATTATACCAGAAGATAAATACTGTCATCTTGTGGCAATTTGTCAAAAATGCGAAAATGAGAAAAATCACACAAAGCTGACAAAATCAAATCAAATAAAAGCAATTTCATCCTTTTACGAATTTTCACACCTCTAAAAATAATTCCATTTTTTTATTTTTTTTTTTTATTTTTTTTTATTTTATTATCTAATTATTTACCCCCCCCCCCCCCCCCCCCCCCCCCCCCCCCCTCCCCCCCCCCCCCCCCCCCCCCCCCCCCCACCCCCCCCCCCCCCCACACCCCCACACTCCACCTTTGCCCTGCTCGAATCC
>CAAKHD010007103.1:14175-27010 GCA_901007705.1 Fistularia tabacaria
TAAATTTTTTTTTTTATTTTTTTTTTTTTTAATAAATTTTCCCCCCCCCCCCCCCCCCCAAGATGCTGAACTCTTCCCCCCACTCTTCCACTCCCTCCTCTCTGCTCTCCCTCGGCCCAAAAACACTCTTGACTGTAACCATTGTGTCAGTGCAACATTACCGTGTCTTTGCAATATTGCTATTTTTGTATGGTTAAAGCAAGAGCCATCATGCTGCTATTCGACGAAATAGTTAACAGTTTGAAGAAACTGGATAGAAACCTCTGGCTATTCTCCCAACATACACAATACATATATTTAGATATTTCAGTTTTCATGCCTTTTAAATTTCTCTTATCTTTCACCTCAGTACCACTAAATTGTATCTGTTTGCACTTTATATATTTTGTATTTATTGATGGATGTTGATTGTACACTTTACTGTTTAATGTGCACTTTATTATTATTTTGTTGATTCCATGTCACTGTGGGATAGTGAGAGACGTCTTCACGACCCCTCTGTATGTGGGGAAATTGACAATAAAGCTGACTTTGACCTTTATGTGTGTATTTCTAATAGGCAGCGATTAATGTTGAAGTAATGCAGCCTCGGGGGGGCGGGAGGGGGGGGCACGGGCCAGTGTCTCTCTGAGTCGGTCCCGAGCCCGTATAAATGTAGAGGGTTGTGTCAGGAAGGACATCCGGCGTAAAACTTGTGCCTAAACCAAATATGCACACCGAACCTAAGAACCTCATTAACAACGACCGCCATTGGTGCCGATAGCCTACAGAGTACCAGTGGAAATCAGGCTACTGTGGGTCAAAGAAGGAGAGGAGGAAGGCGTGTTCGGAAGCAGAGAGAGAAGAGGAAAGGCAAGAGTCTCGGACCGAGAGTAGGGACTTTGAATATTGGGACGATGACAGGAAAAGGTAGAGAGTTGGTTGACATGATGCAGAGAAGGAAGGTGGATATACTGTGTGTCCAGGAGACCAAATGGAAAGGTAGTAAGGCTAGAAGCTTAGGAGCACGTTTTAAGTTGTACTATCACGGTACTTAGAGGAAGAGAAATGGAGTGGGAGTTATCTTGAAAGAGGAGTTTGTCAGGAATGTTCTGGAGGTGGAAAGAATGACAGATAAGACTTGCCTGAAACTGGAAATTGAAGGTGTGAGGCTGAATGTTGTTAGTGGCTATGCCCCACAGGTGGTATGTGAGTTAGAGAAGGAGAAGTTCTGGAATGAGTTTGATAAAGTGACATGTTGGTGCAGGCAACAGAGGAGGTGAAGAAGTGATGGGCAGGTTTGGTATCCAGGATAGGAACACAAAGGGACAGATGGTGGCAGACTTTGCAAAAAGGATTGATATGGCTGTGGTGAATTTTTTTCCAGAAACTACCAGTAACTTATAAGAGCAGAGGAGGACACACGCAGGTGGACTACATCTTGTATGGATGAGGTAATCTTAAAGAGATCAGTGACTACAAAGTAGTGGTAGGTGAGAGTGTAGCCAGACAGCATTGGATGGTGTTTTGTAGGATTACTCTGGTGAGAAAGAGTATCTCGATTACACAGGTAGAGCAGAGGACAAAGTGGTGGAAGCTGAAAGGGGAGGAGTGTTGTATGGTTTTCAGGGAGGAAATGAGAAAGGCTGTGGGTGGTCAGGGAGAGCTTCCAAATGACTGGACAACCACAGCTAATGTGATTAGGGAGACAGGTAGGAGAGTAATGGTGTGTCATCTGGAAGGAAAGTAGATAAGGAGACTTGTTGAGGAGTAGACACAGAGAGAGCAGTTAGCAAAGAAGAAGTGGGACACTGAGGGGACTGAAGAGAACAGACATAAGTACAGGGAGATGCAGCGTGAGGTAAAGATAGAGGTAGCAAAGGCAAAACAAAGCCCGTACGATGACTTGTATGCTCGGTTGGACATTAAGGAGGGAGAGAATGATTTATACAGGGTGGCAAAACAAAGAGATAGAGGCGGAAAGGATGTACAGCAGGTCCGGGTGATTAAGGATAGAGAGGAAAATGTATTGACAGATGCTAGAAGAGTGATGGGAAGATGGAAAGAGTACTTTGAAGAGGTGTTGAATGAGGACAATGAAAGAGAGGGAAGGGTAGAAGAGCTGACTATTGTAGACCACAAAGTAGCAGAGATTAGTAAAAGTGAAGTGAGGAAGGTCTTGAGGAGGATGAAGAGTGGAAAGATAGTTGGTCCTGATGATATACCTGTGGAGGTATGGAAGTGTCTAGGAAAGGCAGCGGCAGAGTTTCTGGCTAGATTCTTCAACAGGATCTTAGAGAGTGAGAAGATGCCTGAGGAATTGAGAACAAGTGGGGTGGTACCCATTTCCAAGAATAATGGGGACATGCAGAGTTGCGGTAACTATGGAACCAGGAAGTTGTGGGAAAGAGTAGTGGAAAATAGACTGAGAGCAGAAGTCAGTATTTGTGAGCAGCAGTTTGGCTTCATGCCTGGAAAGAGTACAACAGATGCGGTATTTGCTTTGAGAATGCTCATAGAGAAGTACAGAGAAGGTCAGAGGGAGCTGCATTGTGCTTTTGTAGACCTAGAAAAGGCATACGATAGGGTGCCGAGAGGAACTCTGCTCTTGTATGAGGAGGTCTGGAGTGGCACAGAAGTATGTTGGACTGGTGCAGGACTGGTGCATGTGATAGAAGACTAAAGGCCAGAATGGAAGGAAAGGTGTACAAGACAGTGGTGAGACCAGCGATGCTATGTGGTCTAGAAACAGTGACAATGACGAAAAGACAGGAGGCAGAGCTGGAGGTCGCAGATATGAAGATGTTGAGGAGGGATAGTGAATATATTGTATATATATTAGTGAATATACTGAGGGATAGTGAATATATTGTATATATATTAGTGAATATACTGAGGGATAGTGAATATATTGTAGACGGATGCTGGAATTGGAGATGTCAGGCAGGAGGTCTGGAGAAAGACCAGAGAGAAGATTTATGGACATAGTGAGAGAAGACATGAAGTTAGTTGGTGTGAGAGAGGAAGCTACAGAGAATAGGGTTAGATGGAGGAGAAGAAGAAGCAGTGATTAATGTTAAAGTGACATAGACACGGTTATAAACCAAAAATGTGTGTGTGTGTGTGTGTGTGTGTGTGTGTGTGTGTGTGTGTGTGTGCATGTTTACCTCGGCCCTTTTATCATTCAAGGCCTGGTTATTACTCATAGTCGTGTGAGGGACTGTACCCCGAGTTGGCCTATAAAACACCCGAACAAGTAATTCCAAATAAATAAGACTTTATTGAAGATTCTTTGCAACAAAATTACCAAAAATGACATTTTTGAGTCAAAAAGTTTGTAAAAAATTGATTTATAAATAGGCTTTTTTAAATACATAAATACAAGCAGTAACACTCGCATCATTCACAAAGGACGCTTCATTTCTGTTCTGGTTAAACTTCATTATAGCAACATGTTTGCACTTCTGTACTTGGTACATACAGTAAATACATTTCATCCAGTAATTTCATACAGTAAATAAAAACTTTCCATCAACAGTCAAGTTTGAAGTCGTAAGTACACAGATTCTCACAAAACAATAATAATAATAATAGTAGTAATAATTTAAAGTGAAAAATCCAGAATGACCCTTGAATCCAACAATCAATTTGATTACTAGAAACTGTGCGTCCAGATGGAGGGAGGGGGGTCCTGACCCACCTAACTCTGGCGCTGGATGGTGAAAGTGCGGTAGCGGTTGGATGCCTGCTGGCACATCTCCACAGGCTGGTTTTCCCTGATGGCGGTGCTGATGTACCAGTCCGGGAAGCGGGCCGACATCAGGGTGCTGAAGCTCTTGCCGCTGTCGTGCTTGTAGAACAGGAAACGGAGGTGGTCGCTCTGGGCGCTGATGAAGGACAGAGAGTCTTTGTCCTCCACAGGCTGGAGGGAAGAGGAGGAGGAAGCAGAAGTTAGAGACAGGCGGCCACAAAGAAAATGCATTGTCTTAATGATAATTAATATAAACTGTATGTGACCTCAAAGTAACAATGAGCAGGGCATGAATGTGACCGTTTCGACGCATACGGAGAACTATTCAATAAAACCACTGGGAAAAAGGAAAATATCCCATTACCCTCCCCCCTCAATATTTGATAGTTTGTGTACATCGTTTTTAAAAATACTGCATTTTCTGAGCTAAGTAGATTTTTCAAAACTTATTTTGAAATCAATCATTTGTGGGAAATAAACACCTGGACCACCAGTCAGCTACATCAAAAATGCCAAAAGATCATTTGAGGGGGAAAACAAATACCCAGAGCCTATTTGCTAAAATGAATAAAAACAATTGAAATAAGATCAAATTTGAAGCCGTCAATACATTTCTGACGATAGGCCAAAAACGAACAATATCTCGAAATATTCAAATAAATCAATAAGTAGATAAACCCTCCAAGAATATGTCTGACAATAGGCGTCAACTCAGGAACTTGTGTGGTGTGTGTGTGTGTGTGTGTGTGTGTGTGTGTGTGTGTGTGTGTGTGTGTGTGTGTGTGTGTGTAGCGGGAGGGTTACCTCCAGGTGTAGAGTAGGCTCCTCCCCCTCCTTTTGGCAGGACAGGTAAAGGTTGGTGCCCTTGATTCCCAGGGCCACCGGCCGGGCGTCCTCGCTCGGGGACGGGTTCACGTAGGTCGACATGTTCAGGTGAACTGTGGGGGAGGAAGGGAGATTCAAGCTTAGATTTTGTTTACAGATTGTCATATTTGTCTGTTTCATTCATTCATTCATTCATTCACCCTTTCTTTCTTCTCCTTTTTATTATATTTCTCCTTTTTTTTTGCAGAATTTATGGTTGTTGTTTTTCTTGGTTCCTCATTTTTGTGTAATTCACCCTTCGCTAAGTCCAGCTTTCCTTAGTTACCCTTGCTAAGTCTGGCAAGCTGCCCGAGCTGTCAGGTTAGCTTTGAGTTTACATTAAATATTAGATAACGGTAAATCTAACATAACCCTTGTGACAATCTGATGTTGTTTTTCCAGACTCTGGCCCCTGTTAGCTTAACTGGCTAGCTCGCAACCCTCACTAATAGCCACCAACGTTAGCAGCCACAGAGCTAAACAAACTATAACAAACTAAACAGTTGTCGGGTACTTTGCTGTGATTGGGCGGCTTGCATCGACAGGACGCGGCTTAGCAAAGGGGAAATGTAAACAACCACTAACACGTGTTTTTTAGGCCACACACACACACACACACACACACACACACACACACACACACACATGCTGAAGGGGGGGGGCTGACCTTTGCGGTCCTCGCTGCCGCCCTGCAGCATGACGGAAAGCAGCTCCATGCTGTTCTCCACCAGGACCAGGCTCCTCTTCTCGCTGTCATGGATGCTGCAGCTATGCTCGCCCTTCCGGGAGAACTCGTCCGAGGGACTCGAGCAAAGCTCGAAGATGTAACGCTCTGCGAGAGGAGGAACGGGCAAAACTTACTTTCTGCAATTGCATTTACAGTTTTTGCGGTTTTCCTAGAATTCCTCGGCCGCTGTTGGTCAATCTCTCACAAATTCTGATTTCAAATCTAAAAATCATGAAATGTTTTATGAGCACAGCTATTGATGCTGCTGGGACTGCTAGTCCTCTCACTACTAAGTAGTAGCGTTGATGAATTATTGCAACCGAGACGCTAAATCTGATCCATTTTCTGGTTTTCCCAGTGGGATGGACTAAAGCCGGGCTCTACCTTCAACTACGTCCTCCAGGAGGATGTTGAGCAGGTTCTCATCCGACATCTCGGTCGCCAGCAGGGACTCGGAGTGACTGTCCTTTAACCTCTGCATGGCGATGATGAGGTTGGCGACGCGCCTCATGGTTATGGGGTGACTGGAGACCTCCAGGTCCAGACCTTCAGGCAGCTTGGGGCTCAGGGGGGCGCTCATGTGGCATCTGGTGGCGGATTCCATTTCTTTTTCTTTTAAAACTGGGGAGGAAGATGAGATTCGCAGACAGCGGTCAGATGGGGTATGTTTTAATTTTTTTTTTTCCCTTTTTTTTAACTTTTCCAGCTCATTTGCAAATCAGGTCGAATAGACCGAATGAGAATTGACATTTTATCGGCATAAGACAACACCTTTTTGCACCTCTGGGCTGCCAGAGTTGAAGAAAAACAAACAAACAAAAGAAAGGATGATTGAGAAGACGAGGCGAAGGCTGTTCTTACCCGTGCAGTCGAGTGGAGAAGGCGTGCAGTGAGTGTTCCTCGTTCGACTCTGGCAAGTGATCTGTCGGTTGCAGTCAATACAGCCTAATTTATAGAGCAGCAGTGAACACAGGAAGCATGATGTCAGAGGGAGTGCGGCGCGGGAGTGGCTACAGAGGCAGTGACGAAATACCGGAGTTACTGCAATCGCCCAGGTAAATTATTGGATGTCGCAACTGGCTTTAAGACACAATTCAACACCAGTGTTTGTGCAAAAGGCAGGAAACGGCGGAGGTGAAATCGGGAAAAACAGAGATAAAACAAAGATTAGCTACAGTAACAACAAGCATGAATGAATGAATGATGTGAGAACAGATAGATTTTTTGTGTCATTTTTCTATTTTACAACATGTTTGTATGGATCAGAAGAAGGATTGGTGAAGCCATGAGCAAGGAGTGACACCAATACGACTTGCCATTCATCAACATCTTGTGATTCTGGTTGAAAGCAAACATTTTTCAGAGACAGAAAAAATTGATCAACATTATAACAGCGCATTCGACTGGAATTTGACCTAAACCGAAACTCATCCAGATATCAAATGAAACATTATGCATTAACTTCCTAATGAGTAATATAAAAAAAAATTCTACCAAAAAAAACTGGAATCTTCCCAGGATCAGGCCGATATGAGATTTTAGAGAAGAACTGGATATTTGCAATGCTGATGTCTTTATCTGATATGTTGATGATCGTAATGATGATGATACTAACAATAATAACTGCTGTCATAGTAATAATAATTATTATTTTTACTACAATAAGAACAATATTTTATATTATTTTTATTATTATTGTACAGAGATCCACATCATTTTTCTATTAATTTAATTTTTTTTTTCATTTTATTTATATTTCAAGTCTCTCTCTCTCTCTCTCTCTCTCTCTCTCTATATATATATATATATATATATACACATACACACACACACACATACATATATATATATATATATACACATATATATACATTCATAGTATATGTATTAATACAATAAACAATTTCAATGAGGAAATATGATCAAAATTCTAAAAATTTCAGACTATTGAAAGTTTTCACATGCCCTATCCCCCACCCCACACACACACTAATCCACACACACGCATGCCCACGCCATCAAAGTTTGGTAGAAGTGTTGTTTCATGTTATGCAAAAAAAAATTGCATGTCTACTTAAAATGTTGCTATATATATTGAAAATTGCATGTAAACCCACAGAAAAGGCTGCATTTTCACGTGAAAAGGTTGCATATTGACGGAAGTGGAATTTTTTTTGTGTGTGTGGGTATGCCCATGTGTGCATCTTCCATCTAACATAACAGAGAAGACTTGACATTTTTGTTGCATAAGCTGGCCTAATCTGTGATTTCATCACCCTCGCCACCACCCCAGTCATTTCTGTTGGCCAAAAGGGAGTTTTCTGTGTGAGCACTAAATGTTTATCAGAGCATGATAACAACTTGTCTCATCTTGTCATTTAAGTGATGCAGTCAAATGTTGAATAAAAAAAATCACTGCCCATTTACTTTGATGAGTATGAGCTTTTATTTCTATTCTTCTATTTCTTTTTATATCTATCCATTTGGTCACTTCAACGACATAATTTGTTTGTATTTTGATTATCAGCCATTTGACATTTATTTTTTTATATGTTATACATCTATCCAGCTATCGACCAATCCATTTTTCTATCCATCTATCTACCAATCCATCTATCTATCCAGCTATCTACCAATCCATTTTTCTAGCCATCAATCTACCAATCCATCGGTCTATCCATCTATCTACCAATCCATCTATCTATCCATCTATCTACCAATCCATTTTTCTAGCCATCAATCTACCAATCCATCTATCTATCCATCTATCTACCAATCCATTTTTCTAGCCATCAATCTACCAATCCATCGGTCTATCCATCTATCTATCTATCTATCTATCTATCTATCTATCTATCTATCTATCTATCTATCTACCAATCCATTTTTCTATCCATCTATCTACCAATCCATTTTTCTATCCATCTATCTACCAATCCATCTATCTATCCATTTATCTTTATCTTTTTTTTAGTATCTTCTTAATTTGGTTGCGGTTTTGATATAATAAATTATATTTTATCAGTATACACACGTGTATCATGTATTTACTCTCTGAGACGACTTTCTTCCTACTGTCACTTCTGGCATCCTTCTCAAGATTTAACACGGATGACTGAGCCCATTATGACAATAATAATGATAATATTGCATGACTGCATGATAATACCTCATTCATCATATATTTATGTGACTCCGCCGACTTGATACTTCCAAAATGTAAAATTTAAAAAAAAAAAAAGGATTGTGTGAATTACTTTGGTAGCATGTAGATTCAAGAACAGAGACTCATCAACTGAAAACCTGAACAAAAAGTCTCAACACTTGAACCTGCTGGTGTAATGAACGAAGAGACTCAGGACTCCACTAAAAAAATCCTGGATTCGAGGTTTGAGTCAGTCAGTCCTTGGGGCAAAGACTTGGGACCTTGAGCAGTTGGCTTCTTTGCCTAGCTGTGACACCGAAGATTTGTCTTCCGGAAAAACAGCTGCAGCAGCGGCAGGAAAAAAGGCAGGCGGGCATTTTGGCTCAGAGTCCCGGAAGCAGAGGGGGCCGCGGCTCCTTTGCCGGCATCTGGTGTCGGGATGGGGCCGCGACGCCTGGAAGAACCAGTCTGACAGGCAAAATTCCCAACAATGAAATGACGACTGAAGAGGCGCGCTTTGGAATTTCTCAAGACGAACTTCACTCTTGCCGCAAATTTCACTTCCCCATCAGCCATGACACAACTGACAGTTTAAACAGTGAAAAAACAATGAATCAGCTTTTCATGAATTACTAACAAAAAAATCATTAAACATCAAAAGAAGAAAAAAAAATCAGAAGTACTGATTCTCAAGTGAAGAGAATGTGATGAATTATCAATGAATTATCAATTTTTCCCTATTAGTGATTTTGGTTTGAGCTTGTTTGAAGATGAAAATGTTTCGGGGTTTAACATGAAGATGTTACAAATCACAATGAAGTGTCGCTTTTTTCGATAAAAAATGTTTCTTCTTAACATTAAATGTTACATAAAAAGGTAAAATGACGTATGTTGATGTGAAAATGTGAGTAATCAACGTAAGATGTTTAATGTTTTACACAAAAATGTTGCTATTCAGCAGAAAATGTTTCATGTTTACGTGAAAATGTTGCGCACTGACCTAAAATGTGAATGTTTATGTGAACATGTTGCTAATGACAATAAAGTGGTGCATGTTTACCTGAAAATGTTGCTGATTAACATGAAATGGTAGATGGTTAGGTGAAGAGGATGCATGCTGATGTATAAATATAGTAATTATCAGAAAATGTTTCACGTTGATTCAAAAGAGTTGCCAATTAATATAAAATGTTTCATGTTTAAGTGAAAAAGTGGCTAATGAGAAAAGTGTTGCATTTTCATGTAAAAATGTTGCAAATTACCAAACAAATTGCTAAGAAGCAAAAATTTTAGAGGGCATAATTATATATCTATAATTTATCTTTCATATAATATTACATATTAATATAAAATGTTTCATGTTTATGAGAAAATATTGTTAATCAAAATGAGGTGTAGCAGTTTTTCAAAAAAAGGTTAACAGTTAACATGAAATGTTACATGTTGACATGAAAATGCTTGTAAAAAATGCATACTTACACAGAAATGTTGCAAATTAACTTATAATGTCCCATTTTTTTTATGTGGAAATGTTTCATATTGATGTAAGAATTGTGACAATTAACATAAAATGTGACATGTTAACTTGAATGTTGTCCTGAAAATGGTGCTAATCACAATGACAAGTGTGTTATTTTTCCGTAAACATCCAATTACCAAGAAATGCTTCATGTTTACATGAAAATGACTCATGTCGACATGAAAATCTTATTAACATAAAATGTTTCAGGTTATGCAAAAAAGTTGCATGTCTCTGTAAAAATGTTGCAAATTGATATTGAATGTTGCATGTAAACTTACAGAAAAGGCTACGTTTTCATGTGAATAGGTTGCATATTGATGTAAGAACGGTGCTAATTAACATAAAATGTTCGATGTTGGTATGAAAATGACACGTTGACCTGAAAAAGTTAGTGATTACCATAAAATGGTTGATGTTTAGGATGAATGTTGTACGGTAACTTACGAAATTGGATGTTCCATGATCACGTTGCTAATTTACATAAAATGTTCCGTTATTCAGTTTCTCTGGAGGCCACGTGGATGCGAGTACTTTCAGGTTTCCATCTTAACTTAATTCTTGATTGAGAGAGGAAATTACCAACTTGCTCTACTGGTCTTTGCCACATGCTGAACCACATGGTTGTACAGGAAGCCCCAAAACTGAAAGAGAAGATCCAACTATGTCAGCCTCATCGACAGATAATGTTATATCACTAGATTAAAATGTTGAAATGTACAGCAACTGTTGTTAACATGCACAATGTTATCTAATTTTATTTATCTATTTAAAAAAGTTGTATCATTTCCAGTGAAGTTGGCTAGCACAGTAATGTTGAGTATTTATGTAATGATGGCGCTAGCTAGCATAAAATGTTGCATGTTTACGTAAAATACAGCCAGTTAACATGAAATTTAACATGCTAACAAAAATATCCCATATTCAGGTAAAAATGTTGCTTCTGAGAATATAGTGTTTTACTTTTCTTCATGAAAACATTTCTAATTAGAGAAAATATTCTGAGTTAACCGAAACATGATGGACATTTACATGGAAAGTTTGCTCACTTATGAATATTGTTACATGTTACTGTGAAAATACGTGTATTATTACATATTGTGATGAAAATGTTGCTTATTTACATAAAATGTAACATTTCCATGTGAAAATGTTGCCAAATTGCATAAAATATTGCACGTTCATGTCAAAATGTTGCTGATGCATAAAACTGTAATTTTTTTCACAAAAATATTGTATGTTTTAGTGAAAATGTTGCTAATTTACATAAAATGTCCCATGTTTACTTCCTACCCATGTTTACTACTTTCAAATGCATTCATGAAAATAAAAAAATAAAATAAATGAAAATCACTCCACAGTAGCAGCGGTCTGTAGAGAAATATATCTCAGGTTTATTAATAACGTTCTTCATCATCAAAACTCATTAAGACAGAAATTATAAAACAATATTTACATCTTGTCTCTATGTTTATTTATTTATTTATTTTTTTGTTTGTTTTATTTAATTGCATGCCGGAGAGAATGAAGGACAATCCGTTTTATTTCTTCCCCGACACCAGTCGCTCCGAATCCCTATGTTCCCGGATAAAACTCCAGACCGAGTTTAAAAAAGAAAAAGAAGATAAAGAAGGAAGAAACAAAAGCACGTTCATAAGGATTATTGACAGTGTTTTGAGGTACAAAAACGTAACCAAACACGCTGGTACACATTTACACGCATCGCAAACCCCCAGACCCAGAGCACAATTTAAAGCGGGGGGGGGGGTCTGATAAAAATAATCAACGGCGGCGGCGGGAGTGTATCCCTGAACGCCACATGGAGGAGAGGAATCAGTACATCGAAGGCAGCACCGGCAGCAGGCCGGCCTTTTCTCCTTCAGTCAGTGGAGAGGACACGAAAACAGCAGCGTCATGTTTATGAGCCACGGCATTGTGACACATCAGCCAGCAACTTCGGCAACTTTGTGGCCTTTTTCTCAGAGGTGAGGGAAGGGATTGGGGAAATGCTGCTTTTCCTCTTTAAAGTGCTTCTGTATTTTTTTCTTCCGCGTAAGCTAGTTTTTTTTAATTGTTTTTTTTTTTTTGGTGTTCAAGGAAGTGACGATAAAGCCTGAAGGGCACTGACACAGCAACCCCCTCCGTTCTTTTCCAGTTGCGCATAAAAAAAGATTTTCTGTCTGAGGCAAGCTAAGAGCTAGCGGGAAGGCTAATCGGCTGTTATCAGAAGTCAGCGACACTAGGAGATACATAATAAAGGAGGAAAATCTAAAATCCCCCCATGTCAACTCACTTTTCCTTTTTCTTTTTCGCTCATTTTTAGCAGCTTCGCCGCTCACTCGCAGGCCGGAACATTGTTTTAATAATAAATATCATCAGAACTACATTTGTATCTTGTTTCAATTATCTCCCCAAAATCCCATATAAATTGAGTTTAATTCTATGGAAGCTAACGCTAATGTTAGCGGTGATTTACGTTCAGTGGTTTTGGCCGGTTGTTTTCACTCTAAAATACCTTCAAGTAGCGGTCAAAGCTGATAATAGTAAAAATTCAGTTGACGTGAAGACCCGCACTGACTTAACCTTCGCCTGATTTGATGATCGCGCTTTTAGTTGCACATGCGTCGCTGAAAGTTTTCCGTTTTGTTTTAGGATAAAATTAAATTAACCGTACTCGCACTCTCGTCAGCGCTTTCCCGTTGGCTGCTGCACTTCCGTTAAAAGTCAATTTAATTGCTACAATCCTGGAAGCGTGGGAGCTGGATTCACCCGTTAGTTGGCTTAGCATAGGCGAACGGGAGGGGGGGGGGGGGGTGGGGTCAAAGAACGCCATAATACAGCAGCTATGTG
>CAAKHD010007104.1:0-12531 GCA_901007705.1 Fistularia tabacaria
CATTTTATTATTTAAAAGTGTGTGCTTCCTTTGACAATTATATAGTGCTCCAATTGTACCTCCCTCACTCACCACACACACACACACACACACACACACACAAACACACACACACACACACACACACACACACACACACACACTCAAAGGCCATTATAAGAAGTCAGAGGCCTCCCAGCCCATTACTGAAGCCCCTAGGGCCCCTTTTTCATCACCAATAATATAAGTCCAGATGGGATACACAACCACACTCCTATCCAAAAAAAAAAAAACGCAAGTAATAACACATAGAAATAGGCAAACAAAAATTGTAGTTTTTTTGGACTAAATATACATCAACAATCTTGATTTTTGATTGCTGTAATCATAGCTGGGCCAGGGTCAGTGAGCCAAAACAATCTTTATAGCATTCAACTTGAGTAAATATGATATTTGATAAGGAACAACTTTCGCAAGCATACTATATTTCCTTTGCCTCACACCCATTTTTGAATGTGAATTTCTTCGTATGTAGCTCTGCTTTACAAAAACTCAGTCCTGATGTTTCCCTTCATCAGTCTTTGTAATTAAGCCCCTGATTTCCCCTGACAGACAATGATAAAGCATGTTTTATAGCCCCCACTGCCATAATCCCAGCATTCATTGCATGTGTCAAATGACAGAAGTTTCAGATAAGGTGTGAAATCACAGGGTTTTCAACAGCTCTGACTCTGGGGGTATGATAGAGATGGAGAGATGCACAGTCTCTAGCAGCCACACTGTCAGCAGATTTGTGATAAGTGCACCTGATGGAACCACCGACGGCTTACAGTTGGAGCTTCAACCCTGGCTAGGTGGGTCCTACTTTGATGCTGCTGACAAAGATACTCATTCCAGGTCTTGAAGCATAAAGCACAATCAAGTACTGATTTACTAAGCCTTTTTATCAGGGTACAGTGAGTCCACTTGGGAAAACAGCTGATATTAAGGTCTTTACAAATGTGGACTCTGCTCTATTTGTAGCTGATAACAACCGATAGCTGGTTAGTTTCCTTCCCTCATAAAGTATATATAACATTGATACCCTTTTTTACACGGAGAAGGAACCAACTTTAAGCTACGTGGAGCATTTCCACACAAGCCATAGACGCACAAACACACAGACATACATAGACACCCACACACACACACCTCAGGAAGATGGATTCATTGCAGTCATTCCAATGACAATGATACACACTTTTACAGGGGTTGATTGATAGTTGAGTTTGGGAAGACAAAATAAAGTTTTTTACCCAAGAAACCAAGGTTTTTGTCACTCAATATTCAAGGATACAGCATTCATTTATTGTAAGAACATTTGATTTATCGAATCAGGTCAATAAATGCCAAAAGGCCAAGTGCTCTGTGGGTTCAACCACAACGTTAGAAGAGCTAAACTTCATATTATTAATCTGCATTTCTCTCATTAGAGTAAAACTAATTTTAGTAAAATGACCCTTTTTCTGACAAATTCTTGAACCGGGACTCTAGGGAGATCTAGGGAGCCTGTATAAATGCCACAATGATATGAATGAGCCCCAAAACACTTGTTTTTCTAGGAAAATTGTTTGCATTCATTCCAAACATATATAAACAGCGAGAGAAGGTGTTAATCAGTGACAAACGGTGCCATGGGCTCCAGAAGTAAAAGCAATGTGTCAGGGTGCAGCCACGAGGCATTTCATAGAGACAGCTCCTTCCATTGTGCATTGTGTAACACTCGGTGTTGGTGATGATAGTTGTTGTGCTCGAAACTGGTGTTTGCTAATATGTGAATGTTTATTGGAAGCCCCTATCTGTCTATGATGCAGAGTTACCATATATGTCATGCATTAATGAATGTGTATCCTGCTCAGTATGAAGATGTGGGTGCAACTATGCTCCATAAAACACTGAAAACAACTTGATATGCAGCCTTCTGTCAGTCCTTCTAATGCCAGCAGAAGATCCCTCAGGGACTGAGAGCTGTTTATTCCCCCCACTGATTTGTTAGTAGACTGAAGCTCATCTTCTTGTTAGCATGAGTTTTCCAAATTGGTTAGTTGATAGCCTGACAGAGGAGCTACAGTGCATCCCTCACTGTCCTACGCTTCATTATTATTGTGTACAATCTGCCGTTATGTATAGTACGGCCACTAATAACCAACACTGCTCATTACCGTTAAATAAATCTACTGTCATACCCCAAATAGCAATAATCTGCTTAATTTGCTTGTTGCCGTGGGCTTTGGGTTTGAATAATTACTCTTTAACAAAACTTGCAATAATTACTGTTTATAAAGAGTCCTAAACAACCTGCATCTCTTACAGGCTGGACTACCCGAATAGACTCTTCACAGGTCTGTCTAAGACAGGAGTGTGAGCTAGGCTGATACATTATTCTGGTGCTGGGGCTGTATCGAGAAGCTTAGAACAAATGTAGTCCCCAGATCACTCCAATAATTCAATGAATAATTAAGAATTACCTTCAAAACACTTGAATACTTCTGTTTCATTTGAGTGCAAAATATCAGCTAGCTGTGGATCCAAGTAATAGAACCACATTTGGCCTAATTTGTTTCAGCCAGAATCAAGGCTAACAGAGAGACTTTGGCATTTTTAAGCCTACATGCAAGACTCATTTTCCTATAAAAACATTTTCAACTATTTCTCTTTCCACATATTTTTTGAACACTTGATTATGTTTTCTCTCTCTGCTGTCACAGTTTGTAATAAAGGCTCAAAGCTAATCTTTATGCAGCAATACACAGCAAATTTAAGGCTATTTGACAAACACAAACAATACGATAACCGGCGACCAAAGCCAATTCCCTGGGTTTTGCCTGTTGCCAAAAAGTAGGGAAAGATGGACCCACTTTTCTAATTTAACCAAACGTTACTTTTTAACTTACGGATGGGTAAACCTATGGAGATGTTGTTTACATCTGAGTAATTGTGAACCGCATGCTGCCAACTCCGGTAAGTAAGCAAAAAAAAACATCTTTCGAGCCGAGCACTCCGAGACCTACGTGCTTTCATGATGTCGGGGAATACTGCGGGATTCCAAGCGTTTGACAATTTCATAAGGGCATTGATAATGCTCACTTCCAAAGAGGCAATCACGTGATATGTGAGGACATGATGTTGAAGCTGCATTTACTGTCTGCAGTATCATCACGCTCACAACTTACTGCACACGAATAGAAATGTAACCATCCATGGCAGCCCTCAAGCAATCCCAATCATCGTTCAAATGTTGCAACAAGACCGCAAGCCTGATTAACCAGTCACAGACTTTTAAGATGAGATGATGACTTGATTAGGAATACAGAGGGGAAAGCTGGAAAATGAATTCGGCCATCTTTATTGAAATGAACGTTAGGATATACATAAAATGGCTAGACAGATGAGAGAAGGATAAAAATGTTTAACATCATATTGGGTTAAACAAGCTGAAACTTGGTCGTAACATCTTTAGAGTAATCAGCCATAAAACTGACACAAACCTGGCCTTTGCCTGTGCTTGGTCAGATAGTTTTGGTCCTGTCTGTGACTGGATCCAGCTTTTAAATAACAGCTTAGGTCCAGGTAGTGCATTTGCTTGTCTTGATGAGCTTGGGGCATGAATTTCAGATATGTGAAGATCTCTATCAAACATCAATTTTCCCTCCATCTCATTGCTTAAAACCATATATATACTGAAGATATTCTTAAAAATGTATTTCCATTTAAGCTTAGTCTCTCATAGACGTTTCTACATTAGGGTATGATGGAATAGAAAAATAAATGCCCAGAGTAGTTTAAAGTAATCGAATCCTTCAGTATTCGATATCAGTAGAGGAAACGATAAGGTCTTCTCCTAACATTGAAAACAAAACAGAAAAAACGAGGATTTCTTATGACGCGCCTGTGTATTCAGGTTTTCATTCAACCAGAAACACACATGCATGGCATCGTACTTGGAGCGATTGAGAAAGACCATTGCATTAAACACTTAGGGAATAGATTGGTAGTCGTGAAACGAAGGTGACGGAAGGGACATTTGGGAGCGTAACTTTAAAAAAAAAAACAACATAGAAGTGGCAAATTCTGAGAGAGATTTTTTGTCCATTTGATGATGAATGATTGAGTGATATCAAAGAATTATGATTGGTTCAGACATCAAGACAGCGGCATTGTGTGACCATTACGAGACACTGCAGAACGATGAAAGTGTCTTTCATCTGAAACAGAGGAAGGCAGCGAAGAAGAGGGGGAGAATAAGACAGCTATGGACAGGGAGAGACTGGCCAAGAGATCTGAGAGGAGGTGGGTGAGAGAAATGACAATGTCTCATCCTGTGTCCAACTGTGACTTCTTCCTCCCCCCTAACTGTCTTTCTTCTCCCTCCCGATCTTGCCTCACTGCTAATCATCTCTTTTCTTTTCATTTACTCCCGACTTCTTTTTCTCTTTACTGCCCTACGTTCTCTTTCCACTCCCCTCTTCTCCTACATATTTAATATGCATTCATCTGTTACCAGATCTGTTGTGTTCTAAAACAGCAAATTACCTCATCTGCCTCCTCCCACTATTCTCTCCATTATTTCACCTTCTATTCTCCATTGCTGCACAACACTTTCCCCTCCTACTGTATCTTCCATCCTTCTACCATCACATGTTGTGTTTTCTTTTCTCTACTGTAGCTCTTCATGCTTCTCCTTCCTCCCTCCATTCTTGACTCAGCTGGCACGTTATCCCTTCAGCTCACCACCACCTCCCTCCCTCTAGCCCCAGCTACCCCTCCCCCTGTCCCCTCTATGCTTTGGCTGTGAGTTTGTCGCTTGGTTCTGTGACCTTTAAGAAACTGCTGATCAAATTTTGCTGCTCATCCCATTATATACGTCAGAGAGGGAGCAAGAGGAGAGGATGGTGAAGAGGATATGAGGTCAGACCGGGTAGAATAAAATAGATAGCAAGAAGTTGGAGAAGAAGAAGATAGTGGAAGCGGGGAGAGGATGAGGTACGAAAAAGACGCTGCGATGGAGAAGCGAGAACCATGAGGGCTGCGTGAGAAATTACACATTTTCTCAGTCAGACATGAAACATCAGGACTGAGGAGTGGCATCCAGGCAGACCCCAAACACATGCCTGTTTTCTGTTTCGCAACAAAATCATAATTTTTCTGCTTCTGCAATCGTAGTAATCTTAACTCTCCTAATAAAACTCCAATTGTGGTTTACTGTTAACTTAATTAAGGCTGCCTGCCTGTGCTGTATTCCAGTGTGTGCAGCAAAAGCAATCTGCTATCGATTCGGTTCACGCGACAATCAATTCATCTCCATTGGAGGCTATTAGGGACCATTTGTGGCTACTTAAGGCTGAGAGAGAGGAAAGACGGCACAGAAGATGAGGCGGGCGTAGTGAGAGAGGACACAATAAAAGAATGGAGGAAAAGAAAAAGAGAGCAAGAAAGACAGATGAGACAATGAGAGCAAATGGTGGAAAAAGGTAGTGATAGAAGATCGGTGGGGATGGAAAGCGACAGTGATGACTGTAGGTGAAAATCTTTCCAAATACCCAATTTCCTAAATTAGGTCCACTCGTCACCATAACTACTCAATCATTCTTGTTACAGCAATATTCTTACTAGGTACCGTGTCCTCAAAGCATTTTAACTGAAAACCAGATACCATATACCATATCAAAACTTGGAATCCAGGGTATGTAACGATATACACAGAAAATAAAACAGTGTCATAACCAGTTTTGTTTTTTCAGAAAGCTTGGCCTTTCTTTTTTTGTGCGGCCATTTCAAGAGCCTGTAGCTGAAAATCCCTGAACTTAGACGACACCTTTTTCAGCCAGCCAATCATATGGTTGTCTGAAAACGACACTGGACCCATCACCCCAGTAACCACCAAATGGAGGTTAAGCTTGCTCATGTCGTACCTGCTTTGCACAAAATACCATTGTTATGTTATGATCGAAACCAGGTAAGAAGACTAGTGGGTGAGGCCATCAGCTGGACACTGAGTACTGAAATTGAGTTTTATGTATGAACTCTCTGCACTGTGGTCTCGGACAGATTGTATCACACAGTCACATACTCCTTGCTCTGCAGCTGTCAGACAGCAGGACATTAACAATTCAATTCAAGGCAGGAGTCCTCTGGACGGGTTCACGGTTTAAAACATGTCAGAGATAAAGAGATAAAAAAAGTAAAGGGATGACGCTGATCTATCACATCTAATTTGCTGAGATACTGTTGTCTCCTGAACATGACAACCACATGCAGAGTTTTTATATTTTTTGTTATCATCATTTTCCTCCACATCACAGTCGTACCCAGCTCCCTACAAAGCTTTTTAACTTGAAATGGATACTCCAGGGACATGGGGCCTTCGTCCCTCAGCTATTGATGGACGGCACACAACTCCAATTCTAATTGTTTTTTTCGGATATTGAGCAGACATAAAACTGCTCTGAACTGAAAAAAGGAATGCGGGAAACTTGCATTTGGTATATATCTGGATATCTATATCTATACATAGACACACACACACTTTTATATGTATAGATATGAATATTCACATGTGTGTGTACATATACACACACACTCACATATATATACATATATATATATATATATATATATATACATTCTTTTTTCCTTTTTTTCCTTTCGGCTACTCCCTTCATGGGTCGCCACAGCGAATTACCTCCTCCATCTAACCCTATTCTCTGTATCCTTTTCTCTCACACCAACTAACTTCATGTCCTCTTTCACTCCATCCATAAATCTTATTGTCGGGCTTCCTCCAGGCCTCCTGCCAGGCAGTTCCACCTTAGCATCCCTCTACCAATATATTCACCATCCCTTATCTTGACCAAACCATCTCAGTCTGGCTTCATTGACTTTATCCCCGAAACATCTAACATGTCCTGTCCCTCTGATGGACTCATTCCTGAGCTTATCAATCATACATATATCACAGTGTATGATATATATATATATATATATATATACACACACACACATATATATATATATACACACTCATATATATATGTATGTATGTATGTATGTGAGTGTGTGTGTATATGTGTGTATATATATATATATATATATATATACGATACCCACACATATATACATATATACACACACACATATATACTATATTACTATATGGCCAAAAGTATTTACTCACATGCCTTGACTCCAATTTGAACTTAAGTGACATCCCATCCCTAATCCATAGGGTTCAATATGATGTTGGTCAGCCCTTTGCAGCTATAACAGCTTCAACTCATCTGGGATGGCTGTCCACAACGCTCAGGAGTGTGTTTATGGGAAGTTTTGACCATTCTTCCAGAAGTGCATTTGTGAGGTCACACACTGATGTTGGACAAGAAGGCCTGGCTTTCAGTCTCCGCTCTAATTCATCCCATGTATGTACATTTGTGTGTGTATATATGCATATATATCTATATATATATGTATGTAGGTGTGTGCATGCACGTGTAAAAATATGTATGTATGTATGTTTGTATGTATGCGTCCATCACCTGCCACTTATCCTACTTGGGGATGTGGGGGATGCTGTCATAAGGCGAGAGGTGGGGTACACCCTGGACTGGTTGCCAGTCAATCGCAGGGCCATATATACAGACAGACAACCATTCACTCTATCATTCAGGGCAATTTTCCCAATTTTCTAATTAACCCGCTGCATGTTTTTGGATGTGGGAGGAAACCGAAAAACCGGGAGGAAACCCACGCATACTCGGGGAGAACATGCAAACTCCACACAGAAAGGTCCCCTGTTGGCATCGAACAAGGGTCCTTCGTGCTGTGAGGCTGAAGCACTAACCACTGCACCCTGTATGTATGTATGTATGTATGTATGTATGTATCTATGCATGCATGTGTGTGTGTGTATATATATATACACACATATATACATATATACATATATACACACACATATATATATATAAAAGCCCAATGAATCACCCTTAATCAACATGCACATTTGATTTACACTTTCGTAAGCTCGTCATGATGTCACTTTGTACATTTCTGTCTGCAGAGGCTGTCAACAGCAATTAGAGGAGAAGATGGAGGCTCCAGGAACAAACATCCCGTGTTGTCATGTGTCATATGGAACGACAGGAAATGTACCAGCATGGCAGTGAAGAGTGTGGTCACTCTTCAAATTACGTAGAAATGTGATGAGCGAATACCGGTGCAAAATTGAAGCTCCTACTTCATCTCCAAAAATTCCCTGAACCAATTTTACCTTGGACTTTGGTTGCTCAAGTTTAGCAAATTGATTTACCAGATGTATGTAGGTAGGAAATGTATTAATACAAGCCACAAATACCACAAAGTCTCACTGTTATTATGCAGGACTTAACTTTTAAGGTGCTGGGCCATTAAATCTTTTCTTTTTATAGCTCCTTATAAATCTGTTTCTTTAATCAAAAAGAAAACATAGAACAGAGAAAAAATATCAACACATTATAAGATTGTTTGAGATAGTCATGACAAGAACATCTCGATGGTGACCTATTAACTCAATGATCTCTTTGGATAAATAGTCAACCATTAGATACAACCATTTTTCATTTTAGTCGAAAACAATTCATTAGGAAACCAGAGCTGTCAACACAAGTATATGATAATTCCATTCTTGCTCTATCTTTCAGGGTCATACAACAGATATAGAGGTAAACAATGCAACAGCACTTCTAGCCATCACTACACTGCTGATCTTCCCTAACACAGATAACAGTCTTGCCGATGCTTCTTCGATGATTTTGAGTCTGCCCTCTTCTTGGGACTCGTCTTTTCATTCTGTCCATCTCTCCAGCCCACAAGCACAGTGGATCAGTAAAATATCTCCTTGTGAATTAACTGGAGTGATTAATATTCCTGAGAAACATTTCTTTATGTAAACGTGACATTTAAATGTCAGAATCACTGAATAATCAGTTTGGTATTTCAGGATATCTCCCATTTCTGTCTGTGACTGTCCACACCTCTGTCTCTGTAGTTCTGCTGTTGGTCTTTTGTTTTTCCTGTCAACTGGATAAAGTGCTTTATTTCCCTGGACACATCACTGGGGAAAATAGCTGGCTTGGAATCTGTGATCTTTTTCTAAGAATAAAAAAAATGAAATAAAATAAAAGATTGATTCTTTCTCTCCTTCTCTTTCTTTGCAGGTTGAATTGTTTGGTGTTTTTTGCGTATTTTGTTGGATGACAGCTGATAATAATTGAAGTTGAACAAAGAACATTTTCTGTCCATGAGAATTAAATATCTTTATAATCTAAATGAAATTCTTTACAAGGTCTCTTGATGGTCATTTTATTGTTACAAAATTTCCATTGCCACAGCTGTGTGAAATTTAGGAATAAAGCCAACTAAAAAGGTCGATGAATTGCCAAGAGCCCAGCATTTCTCACGAGCCTTGATAAAAGATGGATTTTTTCTTTTCAACAAAACACACAGTTTTTCTTGTGTCCAATTAAAGCTCAGCAATGGGGAAGGTCTGCTATAGTGTTACATTTGTATTTTAACTCAGAAATGGAAGTCAGCAAGGAACTCAACTAAACAGCGTCTTATCAGATGATATAAGCTACCATAATGTGCCAACACTCAAGCCAGCTAACATTGATTCTCACTTGACTTCACTTTCAATTTTTTTAAAACCCTTGTAGAAAAAAAAAATCCTGGGATTAAAATTTCTTTATGGTGTTGCCCCTCCTGTTGTTGTGATAATGTAAGGGCATCCGATATTTTCTAAGGGTATTTGCTGACTCATCGACAGCTTAGTGCAGTTTTCATTATGCATTTTAATATGAGAGCAGTGTGCATGTGAGTGCATGTCTATGTGTGTGCATTTGTCTAGTAGCCAACGATGACGTAGAGATGTGCCGAGAGGTCTGAATGTTTCTACTTTCAGTTGATAAATGTCAAACTCTGCAGATACAAAGCACTGCAAATCAAAGATGAAATATTCACATGAACCACAGGCAGAATGCATTTTTGATTGCAAAGAATCATCTGGCAACTCAGACAAAAAAATTCTCCTCCAATCAAGTACGAGCGCTGATTTTATATGCATAAAACCACTTGCGTGGGGGGGAGCTGGAGGCGTTACTACAGTAAAGAAAAGTAAAATCAAAATTGGTCATTTTTAATCTGATAAGACAATCACGTTATATAAAATGTTTGTTAATTCATAATATATGACCTTTTTCATAATATCAGATCCTAAAACTCTTATCTTGTTATTTTTCGTTTGTATTTTAAGTCAAGTGACAACATCAACAATGATATAATGTAAATCATAGATATTTTTTTAACCTTCTCCTTTGAGAAACTGCCCTGTATCATTGAGATATTGATTTGTATCTTATACATGAGTGAATTGTGTATGTGTGTGTGTGTGTGTGTGTGTGTGTGTGTGTGTGTGTGTGTGTGTCTGTTCAACCAATTACATGATTAATATATGGGCCCATATGTTTTGAATTGCAGAGTATTCGGTCTCATGGAATTAAAATATTACAATTCCTAACATTAGGGCCCGCAGGCTGTTGTGGAAATCAAATATATCACCATCTTGCTTTTCACATTGTAATCAATCACTAAGATTTAAATAAGAAAATCACTGCAATGAATAGGAGAAATATTATGTCATATTTCGTCATATTATGTCAAACATTATGAGTATTTTTATTGATAAATCATATTCGAAATATCAACGCTTTGTGTACGAATATCTACCAGAACCTATTACATATCAATAGTGTCCTAACTATTTATTCAAAGCGGTGGCCCAGAAATTACAGTTCCACAATACAATTAGCAGACAAACTCTGATGCACATTGCTGATTAGATATTATAAGTTGCCCTCAGATGAGAACATGCTGTTGTGTGGGTGCGCGTGCATCTAATTGTCATTAGCCATGCCCCTGAATGGACACTGACGTGAATCTGTCATTAGTAACAATTGCAGGTTGTGCTCTAAAGTGCAATTTGGTATTTATCATTAGTACCTTTTACTCATTAACATAGCACAATTAATTAAAAAAAGCTACACCTTCTCTTCTTTCACCTCCTCCCTCTTTGACTCTTGTCCAAGTAACCTTGCCTCTGACCCACTGCGTTCTATGATGCCTTATTAATCAAACAGAGGAATCACTTATCCCTTTGATGGAAAGTTTGTCCATCTGTTTGTCTCCCACTGTTTCCTTTCAAAGACACTCTTCCAGGATATGTCAGATTGCCTTTTGGTCTGATCAGGCCAGAACAAAGAAACACTAACATTATGAAAGGAAAGCTTGTTTTTGACTCAATGTGTTTTTATCTGTTCTGCTTTGATCAAAACTACTCTGAATTTGACAAAGGCACATACGGTAGGAGAATACTGAAGAAAGCAATTTTTGGACTGGATAACTCATTCAAAGCTGAGAGAGGAGGGCATTCACTGATTTTCAAATCTTATTTCGAGGCATTATTAAAACTCCATGGAAGATTTTACCCCTCCAGTTTGATCTTGGGTGTAAAACCCTATTATGCCCTGTTGTGTGTAGAAGAATCTGGATTTTCAGCGATCTGTAAGGCTGCAGGGATTTCCCACAGATGTCAGGAGTTATAATTTGTGCTAAGCGGTTTGGCTCTTTTGCCTTTTACCCTAATTTTTATCTTCCTCTTCAATGCCTCTCTCACTCTTCTTCTTTTCTGTCCTTTATCAAACCCACTCTACACTGTGCTTCTTACTTGTCAAATTTTCTTTTCCCCTCATTCCTTTTTGTTGTAGCTGTTATTTCCCCTTATTTTTTCTTCCATCATTCAAGTTCTCCTTCTTTCTCTCCCATTTATATTCACTTTTCCCTCGCCTTCTTGCCTCTACTTCTATTATCTCTCCTTCCTTGTCTCCTCTTCTCCCTCAGCTTGCCTCTCTCCCCTTACTGTAATCAGTTTGTGTTTCAATTCAACACACACACACACACACACACACACACACACACACAAACACATGAGGGCGCACACACACACACGCACACAAAGCATTTCTCTTCAGCCAGTCTGTAAATGAATTATCAGCCCACCAATGGTTTCCTGTTCATACACTCTTATATCTTAATGGGTGATCTATGCAGGCGGCGCTTTTATGAGAAAACTCTGTGTGTGTGTGTGTGTACTGGCTAGAAAGGGGGGTATTCAACTGCAACATGATGAATAGGAAGTATTAGGAAGCACCCTCATCCTAGCTTGGGGCTCTCTTGTATATTCAATGTATTTGTGTGCAATAGTGTTGAGCTGTGTGTTTTTGCACATGCAGTCGTAGTGCACAGGGCACATACGGGTACGAGTATTTAGTACATTGAGCGTGTCTGTGTGTTCTGAGGAGCGGGGTATGTAGAGTGGAAATGACACCAGACAAACCCACAGATGGACACCCAGCAGGTTTAGAAACATTAAGTCTACACAAACACATTAACAATTGGACATAAGCGTGCGTATACACACACACA
>CAAKHD010007106.1:0-28633 GCA_901007705.1 Fistularia tabacaria
GGGGTGTATGGAGGGCTGAATGGTGTTTTGATGCTGGTTAAGTCGAATGGATGGATGGATGGATGGTAGTTGGGTTGATCGATCGTAGGTGGGTGGGTGTATGGGTGGATGGATGGATGGATGGATGGATGGATGGATGGATGGATGGATGGATGATGGACGGATAGATGGATGGATGGATGGATGGATGGATGGATGGAAGGACGGATGGATGGCTGGATGGATGGACGGACGGATGGACAGACGGACAGATGGATGGATGGATGGATGGATGGATGGATGGATGGATGGATGGACGGATGGACAGACGGACAGATGGATGGATGGATGGATGGATGGATGGATGGATGGATGGATGGACGGACAGATAAATGGATGATGGATGGACAAACAGACAGACGGATGGATGGATGGATGGATGATGGATGGATGGACGGACGGACAGATAAATGGATGATGGATGGACAAACAGACAGACGGATGGATGGATGGATGGATGATGGATGGATGGATGGACGGATGGACGAGTGATTGATAGCATCATTACATCGTGATGGATTTCGGATTCCAGCTGATTTCTGAGGTCAAAGATTTCTTGTGCATTAAATTGATTTGAAAATCAGGGTTTCTGTCATTTTACTGCAACTACGACTGTAATAAGAGTCATAATAAAGATAATTATAATTATGGTTGCAGGAGTCGATACGTTACTTTAGTATTCTTATCAATAGTATGATTAGTATTATTATTAGTACTTGTCCATACCGCACACACTAATACTACGATTGGTACTCATGAGCATGAGGGCTTCCCTGATCCTCCGTGGAATTCATCTTCATGATAAGGTTTCATGTGTAACTTGAATTGACTGTGATTCTTCTTTCAATGCTGACATGTTTTAATGTCTTTGAAATTCTGGCAGAATGAATGAAAATCGAGTTTGAAAAATGAGGCTTTCCTCTGTCTTCTGCACGTCTAAGGAAAAATACAAGAACGGGTGGAGGAATGAAGAGGTTCTGGAAGTCCACGATAATCGATAAGACTGACTGATTATATGAGACCCAACAATGGCAATTATTGACCCAGTCGTTTTCTACAGACAGTGGAAAAACTCAAATAGTGCATCTTCCTGCTTCAGCCACTCGATGGAGCTGAGGATCTAGAATAAATACCCCGAAAATATGACCGAATCACAATCGTTGTGCGTCTGAAGAAGAAACGACAAAAAAGATATTTGCGTTTGAACGACGGACTGATGAGATTCTCCTCATGGATAAAAAAAAAGTTCTGTTTTTCCCACAGAATCCGTGTTTTTTGGAGCAACACCCCAAATTTGACCAGGTTCTGAGGTGTGTGTGTGTGTGTGTGTGTGTGTGTGAGAGAAGTGGTGGAAAAGATGAGATCCTTCGAGTCTCTCGGGGTTGACTTCCCTCCTCTTGATTCCAGAGTGCGTGAGAAGGTCTGAGTGCTTGCAGGCGTCTCAGACCAGGTACGCGCAGATAAAGAATGTTTCCTTTTGAATTGATTGGGTTGAGACTTCAATATCTTTTTGTAACAGCACCGGAAGCGTCTCTGTGGTCGGTGAGCAGAGGGAAGGGATTGGTTTTAAGCCTCACATCTGGCTGTTTTTTGGGGGCGTGGCCGACCTTCAATGGCTTTGACGCAATTGGCTGAAGAGGAAAACTTTCCTTCAGTTCAACTCATCAAAAAAAACCATGGTCTCTCTTTTCTTCTGAATCAAAGGTTGCTTCTTTCCAGTGCACATGTTCCCTGCAAAGGGCAGCGCTCATTCAGGTTCTGGGCATGCTCGAAATGATACGGTAATTGTATGAAAAGACGTAAAGAAATGTCGCAGATGGGCGATAAGTGTGTGTCGGTTGACTTATCTGTCCATCTGAGCGCTCACTTTCACCGCGATTGACGGCCCGCATTGTGGTTTCCCATCAAGACTTTGGCTTTCTGCTACAGGCCGGAGTTTCACACAGAGAGTTTCCTGCTCGGTCGAGGAGGTTTCTTTGCTTCTCGTTATCTGATGTTTGGCTAATCTCAACAACTTCTCCCCTGAGACAGTCCTTAGCTATTTGAAGACATTAAACGCTACTATTGCTGATTTTCGGTGATAACGCTGGTTTGAGAAAGAGCAAAAAGAGCGAAAAGACCTGAACTTGAGTAGGACATTTACAGAGGCTCATCATGGGTTCTCGCAGTTGATGGATCTGACAGATTGATGGCGTCGCAGCGGCAGTTTTGTCCCTCATGGTCTCCCATCCAGTAGCTCATCCTAACGGAGGCAACAGAGGAGGCCTTGTTCGCGGATGAGCTGCCGGCTCTCGCAGCCTGTTTTCTGACCATGCGTCAGACAAACATCCGTATTGTGACAGAGCTGCAGCAGCGTGTCTGGCCCGCAGCAACAGATCCTCCCCGCCTTGTTTTTAGGGATATCTGAAGTTGTTTTTGTTGAACACGAGGGGCGTTTTGGAATGTCGGCCGTTGAGACGGTTGAAGCGGAACATGGCAGTCAAGCGGGGAAGGGCGGACGGAGGGGAGATGATCGGTCCAAGCGGGGATCGAAAACGGGCGAACGGGCTGTCGGAGGAGAGGCGTGCCGAGCGTGGAAGGCTGGAGCGGGCGCAGCAGGGGGGAACGAGGGAGGCGGAGATTCGGGCGAAAGCGGCGAAAAGAGCGGCGTCGGGTGAGCCGGCGAGATGAGAGGCGGCCGCCGGCGCAGTCGCCGGGAAAACGCCCAAACACCCACCGGGCCGACGGAGACGCTAAACATCCTGACGGCTCCCCGGGGGCTCCTTCTACATATTTTACCACGACTCTTCCTGAACCTCGACCCCATTACGCGTTGAAAGAGTCGTTATCCGGCCTCGGAGGGTCCGTCTGGCCAAGATCATCATCAGCGCGTGTTTTTCTTGTTGTTCCCGTGATTGGGTTTCGGGCTTCGGCCGTTAAACGTAGGATGTGTGCGAGCTGCCAGGTCAAAGGCCGGCGAGGACGGCGTCAGGACGGGCCGCTGTTGATCTTGGCTCGCTGGTTAATCGCCTGTATGCATGTACGTGTGTGTGTGTGTGTGTGTGTGTGGTGTTTGCGTTGCCGTGGAAAGTGTTTGCCGACGGCAGATGTGTATGAGGAATGATAACAGTTGGGATTCCAGGTGGAATGTTGTCTCTTCTCTCATTGCTGGGAAACAACATGTTCCTCCTCCTCCACCTGCTCCACGTCCTCTCCTCTCCGAAGGCTTTGCACGACGGTGACACTTCGGTCTTCAAGATCGTCCGCCAGCATTTCTTTCAATGACGATTTGTTTAATTCATTTCAAAAAATCCGATTAAACGACGCAAAACAAATCCAATATTTACATGAAGTTCTCTAAAAATAATTCAGGGATTAAGATATTAAAATGATATTTCATCTTGATGTTGTTTTTCTGCAACGATGCCACTAATCTTCTTCATTTGACCAGACCAGCTTTATTTCTTTTTTTTTCTGAAAAGGCTGTTGAGATGTTCATTCAGGATCAGAAAATCGTTTCACGGCGCACCTGGAAGTTTAAAAAAGAAAAGGAAAACCAATTAAAAGATGAACAGCGTACGCTTTTGAACGTTCTCCAGCGCGTCAGACATCCACCAAGATCTGCGCCTCCCTCTCGGTAAATGCTGCATTCACTGCCAGTGCGAAAGGAGCCGCTCCAGCACCCCTTGCCTTGCAGGAGCTGCTGCAGGATTCGCTCGTACCTGTTGCAGAAAACACTTCTTGCCGTACTTCAGGTGTGAAGAGCTCGGCTCACAAAGCGTTCCGGTTCGCTGCAGAAGACTCTCCGAAAGGAATCGTTGCATAACAGCCTCAGTAAGGATTGCGACAACTGTTGTGGTGGACGAACTGCCATGTAACTTCAGTAACCGCGGCAGCGGCGGCGGAGCTCTGACAGCCGCGCTCGCCGCCTGGGAAGACGTGCGCAGTTGTGAAACTGTCGTTGTCCCGGTTTATGCAATCTGGACTGCGACGGTGTCGGAGGGTGTTTACAATCCAGCAGCAGCTGAAAGATGCGAGATCCGATAGAGGAGATGAGGGTGGAGCTCCGAGATGGAAACCTTCGCGTCGGCGGGAAGTGACATGTCCCTCGCTTTCGCTCCGGGTTCGTAGTTTCGAACAGAGTCGCCTTTTTAAAAGTGCGCATGGTTTTTCTTCCAATTTTACGGGCGAGTTTGTTCAAATCAACTTCATCGATTTGACGAATCGAGGATCTCTATGGATCCTCTCACATACGCATGGTGGATTTCAGCTTCAGAAGGTACATCGTCCAAACGGACTCCCTGCAACGGACGAAAAGGGTGCAGCTCTTGGAAGGAGCTTTCCTCCATGGTCCTTTTCCTGAAGGGAAGGGAAGGGGACCAAGCAGCCCTTCTCCTGGTGATCAGCGGCGGCGCGCCAGGCCTTCTTCTCCACCGAGATCTCGGAGATGATTCTGCAATCTGTCCTCGCCGCGCGGGGCAGGTTCTTCCCGATCTGGTGCCCCGCGGCTCCCGCGCCAGCCAGGAAGAAGAGCCTTTGTTTGACCTTCTGGTGTTCATGGACTAGGTCAGGTCAGGTCAGGTCAGGTCAGGTCAGGTCAGGTCCACCCCCTGAGCCCAGACGGCTGGATGACGGAGTGGAAGGTAGCATGTCTTTGGGGCTCCAGGGGGAACCTGGTGGCAGCCCAGGCTTCCAGGTACAGATACTCCATGAAGGAGGGTGGAGGTAGATCTGAGGGCTCACATGGAGATGCTTTCAAATTATTTGTTGAAGAAAAAGGGCGGCGGGAACCTCCTGCTCGCAGCGAGAAGGTCCCTGGTTTGGACTCTGTGTTCTCCTCGTGTCTGCGTGAGGTTCCTCAGGGTTCTCCGGGTTCCTCCCGCAGTCCAAACACATGCAGGAGGTTCCCTGGAGACCCTGTGAATGACAGAGAGAACGGTTGAGCGTCTTGGATGTGATCAGCTGATCCAGAGCGAACCCTCGCATGACAGCCGAGACGGGCTCCAGCTTCCACGCACCCCGAGTGAAGGCAAAAAACAACGTAGAATGCTGTGGATCCAGGCAAGTCTGAAGGCCCACTTGGTGGCAGATGTTGTGTCGAGCGGTGGTTTCGGATTCAAAGGTGAACGAATAGAACACAGGATGATGTTCTCTGGAATAGACGTTTAATTTGACAAACAAGGGAAACGCAAGGGGCGACATTTCCCAACGCTAGCAGTTTCACTCATGGTGCATCCACATCAACACAACTCACGGTGCAGGTTCGTGTAACACAACGGCAACAACACTGGACAACTAGGACTGTGTGGTTCTCCTGGCCAGTGTCCCAGACACGAATGTCCGTCAGGGAGGTGCGCTGACGCTCTCAGTGTCACATTTCCAAATCCTGGACATTCAACAGAGAAGCACAAATTCACCACTCACCCACTGGCTGCTTGCACTTTTTCTCCTGCGCAGTCGCAGAGGAGGCACGGCTCGTCGCTGCCTCACTTTCCTCCCGAGTTGAACTGTTAAATACACAAAATCAGCCGTGTTGACAATAAAAATCATTTGCGTGATTGGAATCATACAATTGTAACATTTCTATCACAGATCAGTGGACAAATATTCACATCTATTTTTTTATCACTATTTGTCTTCCATGATGACACAGGGGAGGCACGGCCTCCCCTGCCTCCCCTGGCCGCACCTCAGCCATGTCTGTGGAGCTTCTCAGCCCTGCAGGTCAGGGGGAACTCCTGTCAACACCTCCTTCAGAGGTGAAGAAAGCCTCTGGGATGAGGCAGAAACATCTTCACGACGACAAGTCCAAGTCAAGTTGCAACCACAAGAAGATGTGGACGACAATTGGCCATGGATGCATACAAACACACACACATATATATACATATATATACGTATATATATGTATATATATTATATATATGTGCATATATTTGCACAGAGAAAAGCCCATGTCCGTGTGGTGTTTGCGTTGCGATGCTGAGACGCGCCGCGGCCGTCGGTCGAACCGGAAGCCACAACTTTGTAGGGCGCGAACGCGCGCGTCAGCCGCACGTGCCGGACGGCGCGCCGCCTCCCATTATATTTCCCGCGCCAGCCGCGGAGCGCGAGGAGACGGAGGACGCGGGAGCCGCGGAGCGCCCATCGATCCCGCTCCGATCATCGATGATCGATCACTGATCGCCGATCGGAAAGAGACGCCGCGGCGGTTTTTCCACCAGAAAACCCCCCGCGCTCCGGCGCGCGCAGACGCGGGACCGACGGCCGCCGCCGCCGCCGAGAGGAGGATGACGGCGGCCGCGGGGATGAAGATGAAGATGTCGGTGAGGAAAGTTCTCCCCGGGCTGCAGGCGCTCCTCGACCGGCGACCTCCGCCCCCCTGAGCGCGCATGGAGCCCGCCGGTAGGACCGGCAACTACCCGGGGTAGCTGCAAGCGCGCGCTCCCTCGCCTCGCACGACCGTAAACACACACACACACACACACACACACACACACTTCTGGAGGGGAGTCACCGGGAAACACGCGGCGGAGAGGCGGCGGGACGCGGAGCGCAGCCGAGCCCGGCGACAGGTAGGACGGCTTTCACTTTCACACACTTTGGAAAGTTAGAAAGTTAGAAAGTTGGAAAGTTGGAAAGTTGGAAAGTCTGAAAGTTGGAAAGTTAGTCTCGAGGTTTGAAAGTGTGTTGTTTTTTCTGGGTTCGGAGAAGAATTTGTGGAGGTTTTTTTTTGTTTGTTTGTTTTTTAACGCTCTTACAAGTCGTGTCTCATCAGATGATCCGGCGCAGGAAACAAAGAGCAGCTAAAACAGAAAGTTTGAGCGGTTTATTCTTTTCCATAATGATAAGATGATTCTTCATTGATGGCCGGAGGGGAAATTCGCGAATGTGTACTTTTGCCCACTTATTAGCCGTTATCATTAATCTTAGCATGAAGAGACGGTTTTTAGAAGACGGCAAAGTGCGATTCGGCCGATCAAATGAATGAACTGATAACATTGGCTCGAATAGAGTCGAGCTTCTCAGTCACCGCTGGCTGAGCGGCTGCGCGTCACGTGCCGCCGCACAGAAACCGCCGTCCGCTTCGAGACGAGGCTCGGTCGAGAAGGTCAACGGGGTCGGCGGTGAACCCTCCTTTGGCAGCAGACACCTCCCTGCATCGTGTCCAGACTCAGAGAGCGTGGCAGCGTCCGACGGACTGACCGCTCTTGCGATTCGGCGCGACAGCAAGAAAAGTCGACTCGAATGAATGAGTGAATGGATCCTTCAATGACTGAAGCGGCCGGTCGTCTCCGTCTGGTCCAGGTGCAGCGATGGTGATCCCGCGGCTGGTGCCGGCGTTCCTCCTGCTGCTGCTCGCCGCAGGGCGCTGCACGGCGGCGGCCCTCCTGCGGGGCTCCGGCCGCGCCGAGGGTCGGCCGGAGACCCGCGAAGTCCTGGAGCTGCTGGGCCTCTCGTCCAGGGAGAGGGCCGACACGGCGGCGGCGGCGCTGGCCGGACACGGGGCCCGAGTTCCTGAGAGGAAGAACCGCTCCGGCCCGGGGCTCGGTCAGTACCCGCTCCTTCGGCCCGCCGGAGAAACATCTTTACTAACCGAGACAGAGATTTTCAAAGAGCGTGTGTGAACGCGTGAAGGCCAAACGTGGTGGAAAACGTTTTCCGACACCCACCATTTAACAAGCAAGTAGCTTAGCATTTATGCTGCTAATATTTAGTGCAAGTCGTCCAAATCTTGTCACAGAATAGAACCGAATATTCCTTTAGCCGTCCCACGGTGGGGACGCTTCAAATACACCCATACGAAGCAGCCGCTTCTGGGGCTTATTAGCATCTTATTTTGGCCAGTAAGTGAAATTAGTTTCTCTCTCCAGCATCCCGGCAGCGGCCCTTAGAGCAGGATGACGCATGGATAATGAATGAATGAAGGAATGAAGGAATGGGAACTTTAAGTAAGTGACGTGCAATAACTTGACCAGGCCGACGCTCAAAAACACTGCAGTTTAATGCAAATGTCCCGTGTACTGTTTGGACTGCAGTCAACATCACTATTGTGTTTACATTTTTCCATCACATCTGTAAGAAGTTCCTGCAGAAATGCTAAGCTGCCGTTGCTAACCCCTCGCCACTCTCAAATGCAGGAACAAAACATCATTTCTGCTAAAAAAGTGCTGGGAAGAAAAAAAAAAATCAATGTATTCATTTATTTAAAAACTCGATTTTCTAAAATAAAATGATCCATTCTCTACACTTCTCTTCGCAATTCGAGCCAACTTTCCCTCGAGGTGGCCGGCCTTAGTCACTCCCAAGGGGAAACGCCATGGAAATTGTGTGAAATCACTTGAAATTGACAAAGATCGTGACAGGAAGTTGGCCAAGCCTGATGCAGAAGTGTGCGCGCAAACACGAGGAGTAACAGGACGCGGTCAAACCTCCGTGTCCATGTCAGATTCCACACGCCTGGAAATCCTGCAGTGTTCGCTGAATCGCACCGTCGGGTTTTTAGAAACCGGCCCCATTTCATTAGCGTGAGCCGAGGGCGGCCTCCAGGAGAGGGTCCGTGGGTCGAGCGGTGTGTTCGCTGCTTCCAGAACATAAAGACGGGACTGGCTCTGGCGCGCTCCTGTCCTCAGGCCTCAGAAATCAAACAGTTGTGTTTCTTTACAGCTCTGACAACAATCGACAGCCATTTCAGACGCGGCGCAGAACAAATTTGGATTTATCAGGATTCAGGAATCAGATGCTGCAAAGTCATGTGCTCATTTTTATGACTTTTTCGTCTGCTTCTTTTTTGTTCACTGTTAAACTAACAAAATTAAAGCAGGCCTTTTTTTACGAACTGAAAGCCCGGAACACTCAAAGCAGTGTCTGACTCTCTCTTGCGGGATGAAAAAAATGATTTGAGAGCAAACATACTGACACTGAAACAAAAAGATTCTCTGATGCAGACTTATGTAAAACCCTCATCAATTCAGCACTGTTTTTCTTGTAATTCTGTAGTTTGTCTGTTCAGAGGCCAATGAAAATGCGGTTTACAGATAAAATTGGAGAGCATAAACACGACGTGGAGATCCAGACGTGGATCCGGGTCGAGGACGGAGCTTTGCAGTTTTCCACGAGACGAGAAAAGCGTTTTTTTTTTTTTTTGTTGTTGTTGTTGTTTTTTCCGAAGCTGCGTGATATGAAAGCTTTCATGACTCAGAAACTTTCAGCTGATCCGTCTGGTCCGTGAAAGATTCCGAGTGGCTGCAGCGGCTTCAGACTGAAGACCCGCTGTTTCCGAACAACGGCGTCGTTGTGGATGCTCTCGTCAGCGCCGTCCTCCCGGCCGCCCGAGGAGCAGCCGCTTCCGAGGCGCTGCTCCTTCTTCGGCGCACGTCACAGCTTTTACCGTTCGGCGTTTTGCTTTTGTGGCGCTTCGCTTGTTTCGCACAAGAAACAAATGTCGCACACGGGGCTCCGGCCGGGAAAAACAGAGAGCCGCTTCGTCCTCGGGCGGAGAATTAGGATCGTGAAGCAGGGAATATCTTCACGTACAACCTTTGTCCTCATCCTCCTCTTTCTCCGACCTGCTGCTGCAATTTCAAGCAATTCATTTCATCGGTTTTTCTCCCGCAAAGTTCTCTGCACCTTGAAATCATCTTTCCAGGCGCAGAGAAAGCAGAGGCGATTCTCACTGAGATCGTACGGAGTAGCAGCTACGGCAGGAGCGGCCGGCGGAGCCGTGATTCGCGCTCCCGCCTCCCTGGAAGAAGCTCCCCGGTTCACTGGATGCCCGGAATTGGCCAGAGAGTGAAAGGGTTCATGTGTCTGTGTGAGCGGCTGCAGGCCGGCACCGGCGTTGCAGATAATGAACGCACCGACGTCAGTGAAGTCCGGAGGCCGAGGCTCGGACGCTTTTCTGAGCCCGGGACTCGAAACGTTGTTTTTTCAACATGTCCTCCTCACGGTTGGCTTTTGTATTTTGTCGTAGAAACTCCGCTCCGAGACCCCCGGCACAAAGAGAAGTTCATCAAACACCTGACAGGTAAACAGAAAAGAAAGAGAAAACATTCTGTTAGAATCGGGCTTCAGCCGCCTTGTTTCCTCAACCGAGACAATTCCCGTTTCCGTGACTTTTTCCGCATCTTTGGCCGAATCGTTTTTTTCTCCGTTGCCGCCGCCGAAGCCGACCGGCAACGATAACCAGACGTCTTGTCATTGTGTCTGCAGGTCCTCTTTACATCAACCCCAAGTGCAGAAAACACTTCCGCCGGTTGTACCACAACACCAGGGACTGCACGACACCGAGCTGTGAGTTCTCCCCGCCTCCGGCCGGGCCCGGTACCTTCCGGTACCTGCCAGAGCTAACCCAGGCTCTGACGCCAAGATGAAGGCCAAATGTCATGAAGTTTTAGACACCGAAAACAGCCGGTGTAAATGTTTTTATACTTAACCTCCGGCAAAATATGTATGTTTAGGCGAAAGGGAGAGAAACCGGCGTTTAAGCCCAGAGTTCACGCGTCGCAACGTAAAATTCTCTTTTTTATATATCTGATGGTTCAGCCATTTGTACGACTCTGTCGGACCCGTTGATCTTTTATCCCGTCATTTTGTCCTATTTCACTACTTCTAGCATTTTCCATCCGGAAATCTACTCCGCTGCTCCATTTTTCTGTTCATTAGCATGGTAACCAGCGTTGCTAATGTCTCGAACCTGATCCGTCTCTCAGCTGCAAGAGCCTTGTAGTGAAAACACAGATTGCTGGAAAACCTCATCATTCATGGTTGAAGAGTTAAAATGCTTGTTTTCCAAATGAAGTTCAGATCAGATTGGACACACTCAGCTTCCCCTTTGAGGTGGAAAATGTTCAACACCAATTAGCGTCGCCACAAATCCGGTGCCGATCGACACTTCCAGCGCTGCACCCACGCGAACGATGACCCCGTCCCCCGGTCCGCACGCGGCGGAGACCATCTTGGTCGTCGTCGTAGTTACAGCGAGAATCGTGCGTTGGCGTTTCGGCGCCGGGCGTACTTTGAGCTTTGCCTTTCTTCTCCGCAAAGTCTGTTTTTTTCAGCGGAGATGTTTTGCTTTGTATTGCGTCCCCTAGCAACCACTCAGGGGAAGTGGGGGAGTCGCGGCGGGATTTCAGTTGCGCTTAATTGTCGCCGATCCACTTTCCCTTAATCTTGAATAAACTATGCATTGAAGTGAAGTTTCCACAGTGCACGGTTTGTAGATGGAGGCAAAACGCTGCTTCCTCCCGTCTCCAGTTCTATTCCTGTCTGAGTCCCTGCATCATGCTAACGCTGCTGCAGGAGTTTGTTTGAGATGGAAAACAGGACGAAACTTGTTTCATCGCAAACACAAAAATGAACAAACACTCTGTTTCCAATGGACACGCTGAGCTTCACGCTTGATTGGAGATCAGAAGAGCGGCTGCTGTTCTGACACGATCCCTCTGATAACACAGTGTGAGGTGAAGCGACGCGTTGCTCTGGGCTCTTCAGACCACCTGACCTCCGCAGAGTCTGAGCGGCAAATAAGCCGAAACCCAGTCCCTCCGAATGAGAGGAGAGGAAAGAAACCCGATGCACGATCAACATCGGCTCTCGCCATCTGAACGCTGATTTTTGGAGGCCAATCGAAGCATCAAACGGTTACAAATGCCTCCAGGGTGGGTTCTTACTTCATCCGGGGCGCCTCTGACTTTCAACAATATTATTTCACATTATTTCGCCGCTATACTTCCATTTTCTTTGCTCCCGAAGCTTCAGGGCAGTGAATGCGCCGCACACGAGCACGCAACTGCGCTTCGCTCTTGTTGCATCGTTGCATCTGGGTCTGGAGTCGTGTCCTTGGGTTTTCTCGTGTAATTGTCGGCCGTTCCTTGCGGGCTTTGCGGGTTCTCGCGTGTCTGAGGGGGTTTCTTCGGCGGCTCTCCGGTTTCTCCGCCCGAAGTCCAAGAACCCGCAGCGGGTTAACTGGAGATCTCCGATCATGAGTCGATTTTCTTCCATTTCTTTGTGTTCTTTTCTTATTTCTGCTTCTTTTGGTGGAGCTCTTTGACGGACAGCACTTTCTGAATAAATCGTTTTCTGAATGGCACCTCTGATCTCAGCTGGCCAGAATGTAGATACCAGCTTCGCTGTCACTGCAGCGCTTATCCCTGGAATTAGCACAGCTGCGTTGTTTCTGTAGCTCCCCCTGTTTTGTTTTGGGAGCCGCTAAGCAACTTCCAGCAGTGATTTTAGCAGTGAACACATCAGCCAATCACAGGGCCTCGTGTTGGGACGTCCAACGCTTCACGTCTTGACGCTTTCCTTCAGGAAAGGATGTCAGATGTGCGGGAGAACGCTTCATGCTTCCATGTTTTCACTCTTTGAACGTAGAATCGAGTCGAATCGTCCACCGTGGGCTGAACAACGAACTGTGTTTTTTCTGTTCAAAACGAAGCGCATCTTTCATCCTCTGACGCGTGGAGAATGAAGCACTATTTGAAAAGACGATCTGCAGGAAACCGCGGTCTAAGCTTATGAGGATCTGATAAGTTGCGCGATGTTATAAAGGCTCTTCACAAAGAATCATTTTCAATGAGTTGTAATCTATTATCTCGTCTTCTCAGCAGAAGAAAACCTGCGTTCATGGCATTTCCTGAGGTTTCTCTTTGACATATGCAGATTGATTCAGTCACACCACGGCGGCGTATGAACTCCACGTCACAACCCAAAGCTCTTTAGAGGGGCTTCTCAGAGGAAGTGCAAATGAAATAGGTGACTGTTCACTTTCTGCGTATATTTTGCTCGCAGTCACTCAGATAACCGCCGTGAGCCTTTTTTTCCGGAGGTTTTCAATGACGCCTTTGTCCTCCTCTCCGATGGGGGTCTGACACGTTTGCACGGGCAACGCGTCACGGATGATTGACAGGAAGCTACCGGGATGTATTTCATGCAAGAGTGACACCTTTGAAGAAAGGTGGGAAATTTAATCCATTTTACAAGTTAAACGGGATACATGCTCATGTATGCATGTGTACACATGTATATACATGTGTACGTACATTTAGATTTGTTGCCGGTTTTCTCAGCCTCCATTTTCCCTCCAGCACCTGATGAGGCTCTTTTTCTTTTTTCTGCAGATTATAAAAGATGCGCCCGTCTGTTGATGCGACTGGCCAGCAGTCCTCGCTGTATGGAGAGATAATCGCAGCGTTGGTAAGACCTGCGTCTTCCCTGATATGCTGAGAAGGTTCGCTGTCTCTTGTTTCTCCTCTTCCAAAAGGGGGAAAAGTCATCTCACTATTAGATTCTCCCAAGACAAAAATTCACTTTCGCAACGTCGTGCCGATGAGCGGAAGGCGTCAGAGGAACGTTACGCTTTTGAAAACCATATCAATCCATGATCTATACGATCCCCTTCATCTTCTGTTTTCCCCCTTTCTGCCTCCGTCGGACCCTTTCCACGCCGTCAGTTGATGTCAGTGTGTGTGTGTGTGTGTGTGTGCAGAATGTTTCGAAAGCTTGATTCAGTCCGCTGAATTTGTAATCAACAAGCCGCAGGTCCCGTGATTTTAAGTCCAAATACACAGAATCTGCTGTCCAGTCTGCTGAAATCCCAATTCTAGCTCCTCAAATGCTGCGCGATTAGACAGACAATTCAGAGTTCTTTCAAATTCTGTCATTTCGATGCTGTGGAACCTGGGATTAAGTTGTGAGGGTTTTCTTGAGCCGGCAGAAATTGTTTTTTTTGGATTATTTGGAGTCTGTGGAAACTTTGACTCTGAAGTGTGACGTGTCAGACAGAAGAAACGGTTTGTGGAGTTTCTTTGTGATGCTATTCACTCTCTGGGATTATAAAGCCTGTGATTGACGGTCTCTAGAACATGTTGCTGGGAATCTTAACGGTCAGCTTGTAAAACACATCATGTAATTCCCGTCACGCCTGTGACTGAGGGTGTGGGGAGCCAGCAGGACCTGCAGGACGGCCAAAAGAACCACATCAAATAGCATTTATAGGACGCAGAACCCGCATTTGTCCCTCCGGGATCCGATGGGACGTTCTCAGAGCGGGACACGCAGAGCCCGTACAAGTCCGGAGGCCGTCCACTCCAAACCGGGCCCTGGTGCTTCCTGGGAGTTGGCGGCGGGAACTTGCCCGGGAGGAATGTTGTCCTGCGTTTCTTCAGCCTCTGCTCCCTTTTCCCTCCGCAACCCCTTCGCTGGCGCAAAGTCTGTCCTGAACCTCGACTTCTCCCGTTGACCTTTGCCCTGTGGCTTCTTCACCAGGAGGCGTCGCCCACGAGGAGGCCGGGCGTCCGCGCCGCGTTCCTCCAGCGGCGGCCGAACGGCAGAAGTTCTCCGCGCCCAACAGAAGCTCCTCCGCGGCCGTCGTCTGGGTCGGCCGCGGTCAGCCGCCCCCCGTTGAACTCCATTCACTGTATTCGAGGACATCTCGCCAGGCCGCCGCCGCCGCCGCCGCCGCCTGCATTTCACTGGTGCAAATCTCATCTTTGCTTGACTCAGACGTGTTCTCCGACGCCGGAGCGGTGAGCTCATCCGGGCCGGGCACGAAGCTCCTGTTTACCTTGACGACGCGCTGGACTTCCGGGGCCTCGAACTGCGGGCTCACCTCGGGCTGCTTCACCTGGGAGGCGCCGGGGGGAAGAGAAGCTCCCCTCGTGAGGCAGCGCTGGACGGCAGTCCGGAGGGAATCCGACGACATTAAAGAGCAGAATATCTCACTGAGGGTTTTTTAATCGTTTTTTCCCGATGCTGCCGGAGATGTGAACCCGAGCGCGTTGGAGCGCGTTCAGCCAAACCCGGCTTTCAGAAGGAACGTCAGGGCCGGGATTTACGTCAAAACGCTGCGTTTTTCAGAGCCAGCCTGGAGTGAGTCTGGACCGGAGGGACGACGGGAAGCCTCGCCCGAAGCGAAGCACTCGGGCGAATCTGATGTTCTGCTGATCAGGGTCAAATCCGCATGCAGGATGGGGATTTTCCTCATCATGGTCGCTGGATGATCACTAGAGCTTTTCAGAACATCGGAGAATCTGCCTAAAACAATCCCTTCGGGTTCTGAAAGTCACGCAGCTTAGCGTTGCCCGGAGCGTAGCATCTCAAACACGGCTTTTGTAACGCGGAGAAAACATTTCCTGACGATCCTCCGTCGGTCATATGAAGTCCTTCCATTTTTAGAGGGGATGGGCGTGAAAAAAAAAGAAGTTCCCCGGCTTCCAACCGAGCTTTCCCAGAATGTAAGAACGTCCCTGCTGGTGCAAAGTATGTGACCTCACTGTTCTTTCAAAGGGTAAAGGGAGGCTAAAACCAAACACTTCTTGTGTTTAGTTTCAACATCATTGAAAGATCTCGACGTCCCTGCGATCGCTGAAGAACCGGGCGAACTTTAAAAGGCGACGTTCTGCGCGCTCTGTTTTTCTCTCCGTGTTTCGGCAACGTTAAAAGTCCAGCTAAACACTTTAAGCAAAGTGAGTCAAGGTTCCTTTTTTTTTTTTTTTTTTTTTTTTTTTCCTTTTCGCCCGTAAAAACTGGTCGACTGGAAGCGCCCTGGGACCAATGACATGGACACAATCTGATGACATGGTGTGAAAACCATCGCCGTGCGAAGCCTCAGGTTCCGTCGGTCGGATCGTCCTGTTTTTCTTCAGCGGCGGCGGCGAACGCAAACACAGGATTTCGTCCGGGACTGCTCGATCTCGGCTTCCAGCCGCCGCAGCCGGGCGACGGCCAAACAGCCCGGTCGGACATACCCGTGCTCCACCCCTTCTGTCCTCCTCCCGCTTCTCCAACGTCCCCACGGACCTTCTTTTCTATTCAAAGCGGGAAGGAGGCCGGCCGAGCCTTCGACGCTTCGACACGAGCGTTCTTCGCGACGGGCCGACGGCGTTTCCGCACCCGACAAAGTTGTGTTCGAAGCCGCCGGATGAAACCAGAGGACAAACAAAAAGACACATTTCCTGGCGGGACGTCTGAGATGCTACTGTGACTTGCACTGGAAATATTTATATTGTCTAAGCTGTCCAATATTAAATGCTTTTGGTTTTGCTCCTCGACGTTTCCTCTCAATGCCTCTTGACACACCGAGCTCACGATGTTTTTCACAAGAACGGACGAAGAACTCCTCATTACATCCATGCAGGGATGCTCAGTCCGTGTGCGCATTGCTGATAGAACTATTAAATACACACATTTAGCAAGATTTAGAAGATCAGACCGATGGTTTCTTGTCCAGGCTGTTTTTGCTACCTTTACAAATAAATCCGGTGAATTTGCTTATGTCAACGATCCTCAAATTTGTAAATCTGAATAATAAATGAAATTAAGTTTATAATAATTCATTAGATTTAACAACGAATTTAAAAAAAAACATACATTTGATTCATTTTCTCCCCCAGAACTGGTATTATGGTTCCACAGTCATACGATAATAATGAATTGATCTCATAATTGTCTCAATGGAAACACAGCAACGGCAACGAAAACACAGTGAGAGCAACAACAATAGCAAACAATGCTACTAATGATAATGTTTACATGTTCAAATCAATAAAAACGGACACAGCAAAGAGTCATTTACGAAATAAAAGGATTAATATGCATTTGTGTAAGATATGATTGATAAGCATTTTAGTCGCCATGCAGTCATGGACGGGAGATTGTTGCGAGACGAAGCCGAGGTGTGAAGTGACGTTGTTTTTCTCCGACAGGGTCGACTGCATTGCAGTCGTGTTGACTTTGGCTGCCGATGTACAGTTTCGTGCACACAGCGCCGACTGCTAACCTCTTCAAACACGCACAACCTGCCATTAATGTCAAAGCGGAGGGCCCGGGCGGCCTCACGCACTGAATCCTAACAAACACGTGTGTCAAAAAAATTGGACTTTGCAGCTCATTTCCTAAATTTCTTCGTGAGAACGTTTGAAGATGGACAGCTTTGGGGCTCCGGGGCGGCGGGGCGTATTCACGTCCTGCCGCCGTCGCAACCGCTGCGGTCCCGACTGTTACAGAATGATCCAGTTCCACCTCATCCAGCTATCAACTGCCAGCTCACCTTTATGTGGTCTGACACATCTGAAATATAATCTGCAGTCATTAATGGTAATTAAGCAAACCGGAGAGCTGTGTGAGCGCGAGTGTGCGTGCGTGTTTCGTATGAGTCACGGGCAAAACTGCAGCCGAGCTGGTTGGACGACCAACTTCCAGGGTGTTTTTCTAAGAGGTAAAAAATAAACACGGAGGTTGTCGTCTCTCTTGACGGACCGTCCCCACCTGCGGTCGTTGCGTCATCTGTGACGGGACCGCTCGCTTGCGCTACTGGGATGACATGTAAAAAAAAGTTTGTCATCAACGTTGAAGTGCTCGCGATAAAAGCTTTAGACGAGTCAGCGGCGGTTCGAGACGCAAACCCGAACCGACATATTTGGCTTGCACGCCAAATTATACATACATGCATGTGCTTTTTTGCAGGCCCTAAAATCGTGGTTCACTTTTTTCGCACAAGCAAATGAAGCGTTACTGACTCCGGTCGGGCTGGAAAACTAACCTCAGTGACCTTTGGTGCTGATATTTGAGAAAGCAAATCCTGTTGACGCCGTTCAGGTCAGACAGCGTTGACTTTGACGGCCCGGAATCTCTTAAAGACGCCATTTATTTGTGCAAAAGAAAGGCTAACGAAGTGTGTCGATTGGGTCCAGGGGGCGGACGACCTCCCTCTGTGCAAAAAAATAGGCTTAAAACCGTATTTTGGAGGAAGATCCCAGTGAGGGCTGAACGAGCCGCTGCTTCCACGGGCTCAGGCTTGTCCTGCCGGGGGATACCCCACGATGCACTTCTTCCTGCAACTCCGCCGATCTGGCCTGCGCCGGCGTCCCCTCGTCGATCGAAGATGGTGTCCTCCGATCTTCTCCCGAGTCCATGGGCTCTCTCGTCCGGCCAGGAGCCCACCATTATTACATTTATCAATAAGAAAGAAATGATTGTATCATGCCAGCCAGGGCCCTGTAACTGCTAGCACTACTGTTATTAGATCCTTTGAGCCCTTTCCTCTTAAACCTCTAGCGCACTCTTGCTCTCTACTGTATCTCTCTCGCTCTTTCTACCCTGCCGGTCGAGGCAGAAGGCCGCCGGCAGCGAGCTGGAATCCGTCCGAGGGTTCCGCCTGGTACAGGGCGGTTCTTCCTCAGCACTGTTGCCACTTGCTTGCTCATGGGCGGATGTGGGGTTTGTGTAAACAATTTTAAAGGGTGTGATCCAAACCTGCTCTCAATGGAAAGCGTCACAAGACGAGTCTGTTGCGATTCGGCGTGAAACAAATTGAATCTGACCTGACTAGTGAGTATGATTAGTGTATCTATTGTAGAAGCAAGCTCTGTCAAACCAAGCCTTCATCTTTTCTGTAAGCCCACAACACCAATCATTTCAAGCTGCATCAAGTGACAGGAACTTACAAAGATGGTCGAAATAATTTCCCATGAATGAAATTCTCAAATGATTCATGTAACAGCCATTGACGAACTAGAACTCTGCCAACAACTGATGCTAACATTCAGTTATTCATCATCTAAACTGCCAGTCCCTGCACTCAGGGTCGCGGGGAGTTGAGTCGGAGTCCATGGCAGCTGTCATCGGGCGAGAGGCGGGGTTCACCCTGGCCCGGTCGATCGCAGCATGACAAGACATACAACCAGGTTCCTCGGCTCCTCTCGGTGTATAAAGTCTCCGTTCCAACAGTGGAAGGCTTTGAGATGAGGATCGGCGGGTCGCATGTGTCTGGGGCTGCCGTGTAGCCTGAGCAGCACGGCTCTGTACGGGCACAACAACACGCTGGAGCTCCCTGTCCGTAGCCTGAGTGAGGGGTTTATGGTGACTCGGTCCAGGGAGAGGCTACAGTACTGGGGGGCCGGTGAGAAACCAGCTCCCCCCCCCCCGCCAGAGGAGCCGTGGAGCTCCTCCTGAGCTGCTGTCCGAAAGCCCTGGGCAAAGGGCGCTACCGCTGGCAACACGGCCAGGTCCTCGAGGCCATAGCGGACTCCATCAGCAGTACAGAACATCGCTTTCGGCGGCCCAAAACACTTCCTCTGGCCTGTTGGCAACGGCGCACAATTAGGAGCCGAGAGTCGATCTGGGCAAGCGGCTGAAGCTCACCGAAGCGGTCGCCAAGAAAACATCGAGGCCAGACGTCGGTCTTACCTCAGTAGCCTCCAAGCAGGTATTTCTCTCGCCAGTGCCTTGGGAGGACCGTATGGAGGAGGAGCCCAAGGACAGAAAGAGGGCATGTACTCCGAGCCAGCCGAGGAGTGCCGGAGCAGTGCTCGGCGGACAAGACGCCAACCCATGAAAGCGGTGTGCAGAGGATCGGTAGGCCGGTCCCTCTGCAGGGCCTACAAAACGTCGGGCGTCACTGAGCTAAGGGCCATCAGGTTAGCCCCCGACGCAGCTGATCAACTTGATCGAGCCTGATCAACCCCAGCTGGGTCGCCTGGATCTGAAAGACCCGAAACCCCGCGTGATCCCGGTTGACACGATGTGTCCGGGGGCAGCGGGTGGTTTCTCCAGAAACCCTCTCGTTCTCTGTCCGGGAGATTTAGGGTCTCCATTTGACCAACTGCATGTTTTTGGACGGTGGGAGGAAGAAAACGGCGAAGCTGGAGGAAACCAAGGCACACCGGTGAGGACGTGCACACTCCACTCACTGGAGGCAAACCAGGGACCTTCTTGGTGTGAGATGGAAGTGCTGACCCCTGAGCCAACCGTGCCGCCCGGGACTGATCGCATCTCTCTTTTATTCAGCCTTCAATGAGATGAAGATGTACGTCTCTCTCACTGGGATAAGAAGAAGAGTTTATGGCCATTCAGGTCGGCCGGTTCTGGAATTTTCTCTGCCTCACCTCAAAGAAGCGCCTCCTGCTGCCGCGTCGGAAACCTGCCGGGGCGCTCGGCGGTTTGGGACGGATGAATGTGTTTCTGTGTGGCAGAGTCCAGAGGAGGTTTGGGGAATCAAACTCATCTGCATTCACATGATGTTCAAAAAAATTCACATGATATCAAAAAAATTCAGGCGACTTCCCACAGTTCACATGACTGCGCACAGGGTTGATATTTTTCTCCTTTAACCTATTTTCCCCCAGTGTGATCGCTATTAATATCTCTTTACTCAGCAAATTTGCTCCTCTCGCCCATGTGTCTAAGTTTCAAATGATCAGTTCTCTTTTTGTGTCAATTTCCTGAAAAAAGTCGAACACTGAGGTCATGTGATGAGAGTGAGTCTCATTCCGACATTTCCCCCAAATTTGCTCCCTTTCTTATCATTTATTCGTAGGGGGAGTTCAACAATGTTTGTAAATTCATCTGAAATTCAATTTTTATAAAGTGTAAGAAATGAAAGGCTCATCAAATTGTCATGGTGTTCACTAGCCACGCCCCTTACATTATCACATTGTGTAATTTGAGCATTTCTTTATTTTCTTCCATGCAATACGTAACTCGTCAGCTCTTGTGCAAGTGTTAAATAAGCTCACCAGTTACAATGACATGCTGCACGACGCATGATGCATTTTTCCAACAAAACCAAAAAAAGATAGAAAGGTGTCTCTAAAAGCTACGCTGGCTGAAGTTCCATGTAGACTTGTATTCATTCAAAAGAATAGAACCCGCTCTGAGTTGCATTGAATCTCCACACATTAAACTGAACAAACTCTTAGCAAAAAGAAAAAAAACAAGTGGAAGCTAAAGTGTGTTCATAAATCAAGTTCAATCTCAACAGCAAAGCAAACTCAGCAGGATAAAAACAATGCCAATTGTAAAATGCGTCAGACTGATGATTCCGGTCCAGACGTGGCAGTCCCATCAGCCATCAATATTATTTCAAAGCGGTCTGAAGATTAAATGCAGTTAGTCGTCCGTACTGTTTCATTCATGGACTTCCATTCATAGCATTTAATGATAAGTATTAGCAAAAGTGCGACGGCACTAAATTTATCCCACTTGGTTGAATTTGGTAATCCTTGCTAGCCAATGGGAATGGGAGGCTGACGTCACGGCTCAGTCAATGTTCGGGATGGCGGCGCTATCATTTGTGAGCTGCAGGCTGTTCTTTTGGGATTCCAGAGAAGATCACCGGAGAAGCACACACTGGTTTTCAGGGTGAAAACCGGGAGGAGGGGAAAAAAAAGATAGCGAAATGTCAACCAGCTTATTGTTCAGAACGAGACTGCAACCCTCTCTATATGGCGCCCAAGCTCCACGTTGGGTGACGTATGACCAGTCCTAATGGGTGATGTTATCTGACTGCTGGGTCACGCACCAACCATATGTCAAAGTCGATTTAGGACGCTGTCCTTTCGATGTAGAGCAGAGAAGCAACAACATTTAAAATCTGTTCCAAAGAAATGAACCAGTCTTATGTTTTTGTTTTATTTTCCCAGCTTTAAAAACAAGGGAAGCCAAATTACTGCCCTCGGCAAAATGTGACTACTTTTTCGGTGTGGCGTGAATGTTTAGATACCTCAGCAGGGAATTTGGGTTTCTTTGTTTGGGTGTTTTCCTCGTTCACAGTGATTTTCCTTTGCACCTCGTCATGAAAGATGGTCTGTGTGAAACTCTTCCCCTAATCATGTACTTTTGCTCCTCAGCCGAGCCCTAACAGGTCGGGGTGAACCAGCAAGCAAGAAACCACCGGCTCAGACCGGGTGCCCGAGTGACCCGGCTGAAACAGCAGGAGGATTCGATGCCTTGTTTCTATCACAGAGTTCCGGATTTGACGGAAGATCTTGGGGAATCCAAAGTCGCCGTGACCTCACAGGTCAACCTTCTGATGGTCCGGCTGTAACAAGTGCTTTCCCACCTCATGAGGGGATCCTGTCCCTGACACAGAGGACTTAAACGCCGACAAACCCTGGTCCTTTGTCAGATTTGGTGGTCCAGGTTACCGCCCCTCACCGCTCTTCACCAGAGTGAGGAATGCCAATCCTGGTCCTCAGAGCCATTTATGGTTTATCATTTAGAGAGATCTCCAGCTCGGGGGTCTCATCGTCCTTCGATGGATGGCTCTCAAGATGCTTTTCCTGGAGGCGCTGAGGACTTATGACCCACATCAGACTGACAGAAGGCCAGGAAGTTGAGTAGTGTAAAGCAAGGTTTGACCTCCCTAAGCGACCACGCCATCAGTTTTCTCGTTCTGGCCGTGACCAGCAGATGGAGAGCGCTTTTCTGAGAGGGCTCTCTGACCAATCACAGGATTGATTGGGGCCCCTGGATTTGCCATCTGACTTGGAAGTCTTTGACAAACCCCACCACAAGGACAGGCTATCGTTTACAGAGCCGTAAACAAGACCGAATCCTCACAACCCATTCGGCTGCTGGCCCCTGGACCCACTCTCCCGCATCTGGTTGGCGTTGCTCCCCACCACCAGGAGACTGAGGAACCCCGTGCGGCTGCTTCGACCCAAAATGTCCATAAGAGCGTCGCTGTTGCCTGCGGGCAGGGGGATTCTCCCATTGTGGGCAGCAAGGCCTTCTCTTGGAGATGTGAGATTAATGATGCTGTCAGACCTCCTGGGGAGCTCTCTCGATGTATGCTTGGACAACATCTTGATCTGATGCGTGTCCCGAAGTGGAGACACTGGCTCTTGGGTGTACCAAAAGTGTTCAGGAAATCAGGAAGAGGATCAGCTGAGGTCACAGTCTCCTTCTGCTTGGTGCTCAGGATGGTCTTGATGCCCGGCTACATGCATCGCACATCAACCTGTCACACCAAGACCTTTACTGTCCCATTCAGTTCTACACAGAGCACAACGGCAGTGAAATTTGACCACTGCATTGAACCCATCACAGATGAGCCTGAGCAGAGGGCAGCTAATGAGCAGCGCCAGGGGAGTGGCTAGGGGTCCAGTGCTTTGCTCAACGACACTTCGACAGGCCAAATGTACCCTACACTTGTAGACCCACCTGTTAGCTTTGGCTCTTTTAATCCCGACGTCCGAGTTCCACCAGTGCTGACGCGTCCCCAAACCTGAGCACGGAATCCCAGGCTCTCAGCAGAGAGGGGACTTCTCCTGCGGCCTGGCAGGATGTCCGTCAGGTCTACATGCTCAAGGTCTCCAGCGATCGTGTGAAATTCCTCCGGGTGTTTGTTCTGGAGTGAGCTGATACGGTCGTGAATCTCCAACAGCTCAAAGGTTTTCTCCCCGGTCAGCTGTCAAAGGTGTTAGCCCAACTAGCTGCCATGCTACATGCTGTTCACCCACGTTTTTGCTGCTCACCCAAAGACACAGCTGCTCCTCAAGGCCTTGCAGCCGGTCTTTTGGAGCTGTAGCAGATCTATATTGTTGTTCGGCAAGTAAAAACGATCACTCGGAAGAGCGAAGGGATCACGGGCTCGTCGTTACCACGTAGCTCGGCTAGCAAAACCACCCCGTTCGTGTCTGTGCACACGACTTGCCTCTCGGCCGCTTCCTTGCTGCCTTCCAGCCTGCACCCCTGAGATAACCAAGGCCACCCAGCACTGCTCTGAAGTCTCCTGGCAGAGGAACAGTCGTCCTGTGTGACCACAGTTCAGGTGAGCCAATGAAGGCTTCCAATTCAGCGGGAGCTCAGGAGGCCGTCGTCATGAAACGGTGTTTCAGCGTCTGTTCCGGGTCCACGTCAGGTTTATTTTGTGACTTCTTGGTGTTTCAGTGTCTCGGTGATTTTGGTTTCTTTCCTCTTGCAACTGTGTCCTCGTGAAGACTGATTTTCCTTTTGCACTTTGTCATTTATTTCAAACTTTGTTCCTCAAGTCACACATTCGGCTTCCCGGCAGAACTCGTCCGTGACACGCAAGGCTTTCTAGTGAACACTGAAGTAAAAACAAGTCAGGGGGCAGTAGGTTGACTAACACCTCGGCAGGTAATGACTAACGCGTGATGAATTATATCTGAGGCTGCCAGCCAGAGAGGACACCATCGACATGGAGGCACACACACACACACACACACACTCTCACACACACACACACACTCTCACACACTCTAGTGCCAACTTTAAAGAAACACAGCATTGTTGGGATGTCAAACATACCAGGACAGGGAGTTTGACTGACAGGCCAAGGGCTGGGCCAGACTGCCAACACTGACATCAGCTCATTAACTTTTTCTGATCTCACTGTCGGCATGGAGGGATTTACCTTCAGGACATGAACTGAGGGAACCTCCGATTGCCCGAAACGCGTTCTCTGTTTAATTTGTGATATTTTTGTTACACAAATTCTTGCCTTAGTTTCACTTTAAATTATAATTCTGTTCATTGCTTTCTGACCATTTTCATGCAGATTACAATTTTTTTTATGTGATTCAGATGTACTAGCTTGGGATGAAAGAGGCGTGCAGAGTTCAAATGAAGTAAGGACACGCCCAAAAAAACAGACAACAACCCGAGTATTTGCCTCCAAACTTGATCAAGATTGCTCTTTGTTTTCTGATTTTTGTCTTCTTCTTCTCCTGTGGGCTTTTCCCTTCAGGGTCTCCACAGCCAATCCACCTTCTCCATCTAAGCCTGTTCTCTGGATCCTGCTCTCTTCACGTCCTCTCTCACTACCTCCATACATCTTCTCTCTGGTCTTCATCTAGACCTCCAATTCCAATATCTTCACTCTCCATCCTCTGTCCATGACCCAACCATCTCTGACCTTCTCTCCAAATCATCTAGCATTTCATTCCTGATCCTCTCCATCCTGGTCACTCCCAAAGAGAACCTCCACATCTTCATGTCTGCCACCTCCAGCTCTGCCTCCTGTCTTTTCTCCAAACCATCCATCATCTCTGCTCTCACCACTGTCTCCTCCACCTTTCCTTTCCCTCTGGCTGATGTTCTTCTATCTCATCGAACCCCTGACACTTTTCTTTGTGATGCAGAATCAGATGTTTTCCTGCCTGATGAACTGATTAGTTCTGGTCTCTCTGCTTTCCCTTCTGGACTGTATTTGGTCTTTAAAGAAAGTGTTGATGTTTGGCCAACATAGGCGTGCAGGTCCACTTCGATCCACTGGATGTCTGGTCCGTTTCATTACGTTCAGGAGATGTTTCTGTCAACAATTTTGAGGAGTGTTCTAGATGTGCGATCTCTGGAGAAGATCTCTACAGCTGACACTGCTGATCACTGTGGTGATTAATATAGATAAAAACTGACTTCACTTGCCAAAACTGAACTCGATGTGCCCGAAATGCTCCGCTGCCGAGGATATGGAAGCCCCGTTGAGACGATCCGGGTCTGGCCAACTCCTACCAAGCCGGTTGACGGCGGGCTAGAATAATCTGAATGGATCCATTGGCCGGGGTCAAATGGAGGACTCGAAAGGTAAGGAGACTCACACAAAGGTGGTTTGAGACGGCAATGAACAACTTGACTAAGATCCAAGGTTGCCATTTTTCACAACTCTATGTTTGTCTTTGATTGTTGGCTGAATTAGAGTTACACGTCGGGGCTATTTAGGATCTCCAGTTAAACCACCGCATCTTTTTCTGGACTCCGGGAGGAAAGCGGAGACCCCGCAGAAATGGGGAGGACATGCGAATCCCCGAGGGTACGGCCTCCCTGTCACAACCAGGCCGGGAACCTTCTTGTTATGGGATGGAAGCGTCAACCACAGCGACAGCAAACCAGAGAACGGCAAAAGCGGATTGCAGGACAAGGACCGGGGCTGAGGGGACAAACCCCTCGACAGGACATTTGAGCCTGGGCAGAGGTTTGGTCAGGGCGACGTGGAAGCTGTGATGACCCGTCACTGGACAGTGATTTGCAGAGGAGATGAGGGATGGATGGGCTGTGAATTGCAAAGAGTGAAGAAGGAACCATTCTCACCCTTTTTAAAAGGGAGGAATCTCTGTTAAACTGATGGCGGGAAGGTGACGTCTAAAATCCCGAAGCAGGAGATAGTCTGAATATTCAGGGAGTCTTGAATGAATCAGCCTTGAGAGGACTGGAGGACTTGGAGGTTTGCCGAGGTTGATATTAACAAAAAAAATTTTTTGGAGACTTTGATAAACTCATGAATGGAGATGGAAGAAGTCATTTGTGGAATTTGTAGGAAAGTAAACGTGCGGCCGGACACTGGGCAGAATTTAGACGACAGAAATATGAAACTCATCACGGGAGCTTGAGGACCTGGAAAGTTTTTTCGGGAGACCTAAAATGGATTCCGGGTAAGAAGGGGGTCGGCCGGATGACTCGTGGAAGACGAGGAAACAAAGCACATTCAGGAGGATTCGGGCAATTTCAAAATGAATGGATGAAGCAAATTTTTAAGACCGGGGAAAAAAAAATGGACCTGAACGATCACGTGTCAAAGTTCAGAAAGCAAAAATCTCTAGGAGGCGGAGGAAGAATCGTCGATGAGAGAAGACTCGGATCGGTCAGATGATTCGTAGCAGAATTGATGACGAAGAACCGTCCGTGAAAAATGCCTCGGACCTGAAGTGGTTTCTGGGCTGGAACACAAACAGACTGAAAACATTAAGAAGACTAATGGCTGCAGGGAGGCTGATGTTTATCCAGCCAGCTATTTACAGAGTGAGGGAGGCGACGTGAGAAGAGATGGAGGTGAAGATAGAGAAAAGAATAAAACAGCAGAGAGGCCAGAGAGATAGAGGAGATAAAGACCATGCTGGAGAACAATATTTTCATTCATTTCAGCAGTATTTTATTCATTCCATCTCTACATGCTCTCTTTTAATTGATCTAGTTTGGATTTTGGCTTCCAGTTTCCCAAAACTCAACATGTTGAGAGCAAACAAGGATTAATTTGTCAGTTTCACATCCCTTCATGCGCATTTTATGACAGCATGTCGCCTTCGGTCGCTCAACTCCGCTGGTGAACCTGAGGTCGCCAGATTTCAGCCAAACATAAGTGAATGAAATAAAATACAGAAATGAGCTCATCGGGAAACTTGCTGAGCATGAAGAGAAAGAAAAAATAGAAACCTCTACGTTTGCATGATGTGAATTTGGAATTTGTTGCAACAAATGGGCCTCACTGTTTTCTAAATCCCGGAATGCAATTCCGTCACCATCGGGTTGCAAGAAAATGACCCAAAAATTTGTGAAAATGTTGCAGCTCTAAAAATCATGATGAAATAACATGAAACATTGCTAAATAATGCAGCTTAATAAAAACTTCATGCACATGTAAATAAATCAGAATCTCTTCCATCGTACAACGAACGATTTACACAGAAATTTGACATGGTCTGACAGCCCCTTAGAACTGGAAATTTAAGATAGGAGTTAGGCACTTCGCAAAAAAAAACAAAACACAGGTTGTGCTTAAGAAGTACATGGAATTTAAGTCGGACACATACACAATGAGAGGGGCAGCTGTCTTTGGGAATGGTGGGGGATTACGAGGATATGTTGAGGAGCGTGGTGGCCTGCAGGGAAAAACAAATGTCTGGTGGTTCTGGCGCTGATGGACCTGAACCTGCGGCCTGATAGGAGGGTTGTGCACAGGCAGTGATGGGTCACCCACTATCCCAAGACTCAGCACCAAAACAGATAGTGCTCAACAAAGGCAAGTTTACAATGAGTCCGGTTGCAAAGTACAATTACTGGCAAAGAGGTTCGGCGACGGAAGGACTCGGGTATCCATCGAGGTGCCCGCGGCAGGCGAACCGCTGGGCGAAGGTGTTGGGAGAACTCCGGCCACCGATGAGCAGCTGGTGGAACGAGAGACAACAATGGCATGGGAATCCGCGACGACCCAAAAAAGACGAGAACATGAATGTTACAGGAGACAGAGGGCGTGCGATAGGGGCAAATGGTAAAGGTCCAGGAGACCAGATGGAAGGGTAGCAAGGCTAGAAGAAAATGTTGAGCTGTACCATCATGGTACTGACAGGAAGAGAAATGGAGTGGGAGTTATCTTGAAGGAGGAGTTTATTAGGAATGTTTTGGAGGTGCAAAGAGTGTCAGATAGACTGATGAGCCTGAAACTGGAATTTGAAAGTGTGATGCTCAGTGCTGTTGGTGGCTATGAAGCACAGGTGAGTTACAGGAGAAGGAGAAGTTCCCGAGTGAGTTGGATGAAGTGATACAGAAGATCCCCAGAGGTGAGAGAGTGGTAATTGGGGCAGACTTCAATGGATATGCAGGTGCAGGAAATATAGGCAGTGAAGAAGTGATGAGCAGGTTTGGCAGGAACATAGGGTAACTTGTAAGAGTGGAGGTAGGAGCACGCAGGTAGACTACATCTGAAATAGACCATGTAATCTGAAAGAGATCAGTGATGGCAAAGTATTGGTAGGTGGGAGTGTAGCCAGACAGCAGAGGATGGTGGTTTGTAGGATGACTGGTGACAAAGAAGATCAAGAAGACAAAGGCAGAGAAGAGGACAAAGTGGATGGAAGCTGAAAAGGGAGGAGTGTTGTATGGTTTTCAGGGAGGAGTTGAGAAATGCTCTTGGTGGTCTGGCAGAGCTTCCAGATGAGTGGACAACTACAGCTAATGTGATGAGGGAGACAGGTAAGAGAAGACTTGGTGTGTCGCCTGGAAGGAAAGTAGATAAGGAGACCTGGTGGTGGAATGAGGGAGTGCAGGAGTGTATACAAAGAAAGAGATTAGCAAAGAAGAAGTGGGACACTGACGCGAC
>CAAKHD010007107.1:0-16221 GCA_901007705.1 Fistularia tabacaria
AGAAAGAATGTATACATGCACAAACATATATACACATGTATGTGTATATATATATATCACATACATATATATATATATATATATATATATATATATATATATATATATATATATATCACATATATATCACCATACATGCTCATAAACACATACATATATACATACACATACCCAGACCTACATATCTATTTACACATATTCACATACACATATATAGATAAATGATACACACAAACTAGAATACAAAGTTAAGTGACCAGTAACTGACCAGTAGTAGTTAGGGGCACCACACGAGTGAGTGGGTGAGTGAGTAATGGGGTGACAGTCGCACAGATGCCCTCCAGGCAGTCAGAGTTGTGTGCCGTCCAGACTGCTGTAATACAGTCTGATGGCCGTGGGCACAAAGTAGTGTCTGAAGCGTTCAGAACTGCACCGGGGTTGGATGAGCCGTGAGCTGAACGAGCTGCTCATCAGCCACAGCTCGTCGTGCAGGGGGTGGGAAGGATTGTCCAGGATAGCTCCCAGTTTGTCCTTCACCCTCCGCACAGCCACAGATTCAAGACGGTCTAGGTTGAGTCCCACCACCGAGCGAGCTTTCCTCACAAGCTTGTTGAGCCTGTTGACCTCACCAGTCCTGGCACCGACCCACCAGCACACTATAGCAAAGAAGAGTGCACTGGCTACCATAGACTGGTAGAAGGTCTTGAGGAGCAAGCTGCAAACACCAAATGACCTCCTCCTGCTGTCTCCTCAGGACATCAGTGTTGTGTGTCCAGTCCAGTTTATTATTAATATGGACCCCAAGGTACTTATAGGAATCCACATTCTCCACCACTTCACCCAGTATGGTGATTGGTTGAGGTCTCCTCCTATTCCTCCTGAAGTCCACTACCACCACTTTTGTCCAGGAGATGTTGAGTAGGCGGTGATTTTGGTTGCTCCACTCAACAAAACTCGCAATCAGGTCAATGTACTCCTCGCCGTTGTCGTTGGTGATGCATCCAACGACGGAAGAGTCGTCAGAGAACTTCTGGAGGTGGCAGGACCTGGACTTGTGTCAGAGGTCGGAGGTGAAGAGAGTGAAGAGGAATGGAGACAGTACAGTAGCTTGGGGAACACCTGTGCTGCAAGTCTCAGCCTCAGAAACACAGCCGTCCACCCTGACATACTGCGGTCGTCCTGTGAGATAGTCCAGGATCCAGGCAGTGATGTCCTTGAGGAGGGAGTGCCGGGCACTGTTGAAGGCACTGGAGAAGTCGAAGAAGTTGACTCTCACAGTGCTTCCCGCACCCTCCAGATGAGACAAGGCCCTATGTGAGAGGAAGATGATTGTATCCTCCACACCCATCTGCTGCTTGTACGCAAACTGCAGAGGGTCCAGCGGGGCAAACAGATGTTCCTTCAGGTGCCGGAGTACGAGCCCCTCAAATGACTTCATGACGTGACGTTAGAGCCACTGGCCTGTAGCCATTGAGAGCACTCGGACATCCTTTCTTGGGTACCTGGACTATGCGGGAGGTCTTCCAATGGTTAGGCACCTTCAGCAACCTCAGAGAGAGGTTGAAGATGTGCTGGAAGACTCTCGCAAGCTGCCCAGCGAGCCTCTCGATTGACTTCATGACATGTGACGTTAGAGCCGGCGACCTGTAGTCATTGAGAGCACTCGGACGTCCGAGTAAAATAAAGATGAAAATAAAAACAAACAAAAAATACAAATAAAGAGTATAAACAATATGTAACAGTGTAAACCTGTGCAAAAGTGGCAGAAGCAGCGTAAAACAATGCTTACAGCGGCAAAATCCATGGGTGTCCGGGTGAATGGATGTATTGGTGAGTGAAAGAATGAATGAAAAACAGAAAATAAGACCTAAAAAAGAATCAACTTTTAGTTATATTCATTCTTTCTTCAGATTGACTATTGTTGTGTCACTGGATTGACTTTTAAGGGGTTGTTCTGCTAGAATTTGCACAGCAGCTTAGTTTCAAACATTTTCACTTAACTTGATATCAGAAATACTTTATTAATGCCGGGGGGAAATGGAGTATAAGAGTTATCCTGCTTTGTTTGTAAACATTATTCTTCAAGGCAATTAATGATGAGCAAAAAAAAAAAAGCTCAAGGAAGAAGAAAAAAGGAATATCACAAGCGGTGTGGGGTTTCACAAATATTTAACTATTACATATTAGAGGATATGTTTTCATGCTCTCTGGGTATATTTCTCATTATTATTATTACTTTTTTTTTAGCTGAACTTTAATTAGACCAAATTGTGTACGGATGATATGGTCATCCCTGATATTTGGTTGTACTTGGCTCGTTGCACCACCCGCTATCAATGTCTTCAGCTCCCACACTGCGTCACCTTCATATAACAACCTGCAACTATATTTAGCATAAAATCCCGCCCTAACCCCATCTTTTTCGTTAAGCCCAATCCACCACCTTAACTATCTTAAAGACGGAATGGAGGCACATATGGGGTGTTTTCCCCTCCGCCACATGTTATTTATCATCCCATTCATCATTTATTCAGAGATATTTGATAGAATTAATAATGCATCCGCATAAATTTTAAGCGTTAGATTATGCACACAACTGTTGTATAGCTTCCCCCCATCGCCATAAAGAGGACTCCCACTGTGCTTTTAAATGGATCCTTATGTAAGCGTCTTTCTCTGCTGCGTCTTCGACACCCCCACGTGTCCCCTTTTGACTCCTTCTCTCAACTGCCGCTCCTTTGCTTATATGCCGTCTCTGTCCAACCTGCATTGTTTCTTTTCTGACTGTCATCAATATTTGTTTTTCCTGCCCTGCACTTACATCACTTACATCTTATCTTCACGTCTCTCACCTTAGTTTTTGTCATCTCTTCCTCTTGTATATTTCTCTGTTTATTTATTTATCTATTTATTTTTTTCTCTTGCCGTATGTGTAGAATTTGCCAGCTCTTGCCTTCCAGTGTGTCAGGTGACTCATAACATTTTCATTATTTGAAATTTTCACAACACACCAGTGATTTGTTTTCATGGTGATACTGGTGATATTTTGGGTGTTAAAATAAACCTGGTCTTTTTAATGACTGCAATCCACGCTGCTTAACCTTCTCAGGGTGTCCATTTTATGGTGTGCATGCGCTTGTGTGTTTGTCTCCGTAGGATCGCCAGTGGTTTCGGTGGCGCTTTGTTCGTCTACCTGAACCGACTGATTGTCCAGTTCATCAGGAAACAAAAGGCCATAAACAAGTTCCTCATGAAAAAGTGAGTCTGTCACAACACGTCAGGATTTTGTGTTTCAACTCCCGCTCATAGGAGCAATGCTCTTGATTTGTTGTCTTCTCCATTTAGTCTCTGATGTTGAAAGCAGCAAACTGTAAAACAGACTGTAATCCTGCAACTTCAGAAGGTCAAACTGACAACTGCACCAGAGCATCATTTGCAAAAGTTAGCTTGGTAAACTTTTAATCAGGGCTGAGGTTGTCACTGCTGAAGTTGTCGAAGAGCCATATCGAGAAATAAAAAAATTAAATAACCCAAAAATGTTGTCTAAAAATCTTGTCCTATTCAGATTTGCTCATAAAACCCGGTGATAAAAAAATGTAAGTGTTTACCCAGGTCTGGCTTTTAGTTTTAGAGCAGACATCGAATCGCATGTCCATGTTCTCTCATTCTGCTGTAACCAAAGATAGCGTAGAAGCAAACACGTTATCTGCCAATTATAACCAGACTCAGCCTTCACTAAAAATTCACGCTTTTTTTCCGAATCTTGAGAAAAATTCTAGAATTAAAAATGAGCCAGCAAATCACTTCCGTCAATTCGTTGAGAAATGACCTTAAAGGACATTGATTTAAATTCCCTTAGGCATCGGAGAAACTCAGCTAAATCATTTATTTTGTTTATCCTCCATCTGATTTTCTCCAGCTCACAATATCAATATGGAAATAAAAAAAAATTTTGGCATAAGTATTAAGTTTGATTATTTCGCAGTTTTATGCAGACACACATACAGAATTGTGCCGGTTGATAGACAGTTTTTTTTTTCCACACTTAGCTTTCCAGCTGCTTCATTTTAAAATCCCAATTATTTTGGTTGCATAATATCAATCAGAATTCAAACCAAGAATCAGGTGAGTTCTGACGACAAACAAAGCAATTCAGTTAAATGCGCAACTTAATCTCCATGTTCTTTTGAGGACGGTAACCTTTTTGCTACGAGATATCTGATTAATATTAGCCATAATGAGTGATACCTCATTTACAAACTCAAGGACAGTGTCATGACGCAATTTTTCCAACTAATTTATTGTCACATTGTGAACTAATCCTGCACCATTTGCAAGTATGAATCAGAAGAAAATGTTTTTTGCCTCTCAGGTCATTGACTCATGTCTTACTGCATGTAATTTCTGTGTTTCTCTGAATTTCTCTTCTTTTCTTGCCTAATTCCTTTCTCAGACGTCTCCTCTATCCAGCCCTGGTCACGCTTCTCGTGTCCACCCTGACTTTCCCCCCTGGATTTGGACAATTTATGGCTGGCAAGGTAGGTTCATTTCATGTATTAAGTACCTCCACATGTCGTTGGTTGAACCTTATTTATTTATCAACCGAAACGAATTAGCAGTCACATCGAGTCACAACTGACTTGAATAAACAAATCTGCCCCCTGTCCAGAATCTCATGTTTTTTTTAATAGTGGTTATTATGCAATTGAATATTGCAGCTGTTTCGTAATCTAGGCCATTTATATGGTTCCAGAGCAGCATATTAAAACCATTCATAGCAGAGCAGAAGTGTTGTTCAATTCCTACAGCTTAGATTAAAACAAGCACGTTATACGTACGTGTGTGTTTTCCAGACTTGAGCAAAGTCTCATTTTTACGTCTGTGAAAAATGCCTGATGTGTGTCAGTATGTGTGTGTATGGATCAGGGTGCTGTAGGGTCGTGGGATGCAAGGAATATTGCATTTCTAATTCAGATAATTAGCCAGATGAAGTGGATAAAATTGGTGATTGCACACACGCACACACAAAGTACCAGTATCTTGGATTTGGTTTCTAATGAGATAGGATGAGTCAGGCATCTGAAGCCTTAATTCTGCCCACACTGACCCGCTCCTCTTTAAGCCCCTCACTAAACTCTGTACCTCCAATCCTTTCCTTGCCTAAGGTTTCCCACTTTTAAACGCCACCACAGATGACATTTTACAACTTAATCTCCGCTGGTGGTCCTTAGTGACATTTCTCCATACACTTTGACAATGTCATCTACCAAATTTTTTCAATTTCCCCTTTTTATTTCCCAAATATATAATGTTACATAACCTTCTCCATAAGCCAAGTGCACAGCAAATTTGAACAGGCGCATTATTTAGGGTGCAAAGTGGGAGGTGGTATTTTCAGAAGCCCAGGTTGGGGAAGTTAAAGTTTCATACACAATGTGACTCACACTTGGAGCACCTCTACCACATGGACTAGAAGGGCACTCCATGCGCTAAATGATCAGAACACTAGCAACTGGAATTGAAAGGGAGATATTTTGAGTGCCCGTCATGGGAATTGCTGCACATGAAGCCATGGTGGCGCAGCGGTTCGTGCTTCCGCCTCGAAATGTGAGAGGTCCAGGGTTCCATTCAGACTGGAGGCCTCTTTGTGTCGTTTGCATGTTCTTCCCTTGTGCATGAAGGTTTCCTTCCACCAACCGGAAGACCCTAAATCACACAGGAGTGCAAAAAATAGAGTTAATGGTTGTGTGTCGATATGTGGCCCTGTGATTGACTGTCATCCGGTCCAGGGTGAACCCCATCTATTGCCCAATGACAGCAACATCAGCTGTTCACTCTTAAACCACTTAACATTACCAGTTCCACGTCGATAGAACATAGACTCTCGAAAAGGCAGATGTCTGACTCAGTGTTTTTTTCGCCATTTAAGCCTCCTTCTAACTCTAATGGTGATTTCAGGTCCTAGAAACTAGTTTGACATTTAAGATGTATCAATTTTGTCATTTCCGTGTCTGATGCGGCCTTAGAGGCCAACTTGCTTCCTCCTTACCTAGAAGTGCTGTACAATTTGCAGCTAATTTTTGTCATTTGTCACTTCAGAAAACATGGAAGAGTTGAAAATAAAAATCTGAGAAAAGGAAAAAAAAAAGAAAACGGTTTCCACATGAAATTGGGGTTTCTGGGTTTCTATGTTCTGTCACGTGGAAAATGATGTTGAAGTGGAAATATTCTCCACAGCCAGTATCTCGCAGTGTCCTGCATTTCAACTTTTCACCCTTACAGTATATCCACCCTCATTAATGTCTTCCCCTAATGTCCTGTCCCGCGGCCTCCAGCTGACCCAGAAGGAGTCTCTGGTGACTTTACTCGACAATCGGACGTGGGCTAAGCAGGGCATCGCTGAGGAGTTTGACTACATTGGACACTCCCAGGCCTGGAAACACCCGCAGGTCAACGTCTTTGTCACGCTGGTCCTCTTCATCGTCATGAAGGTAGGAGACACATTGTTGGCGACAGACTGAATCATGATATGTTTCATATTCCAGCCCTACAGGAAAACTTGATGTTTGCCATAAGTAGAATCCTATTTCCTTTCTGCCATTAACCTTTAGAGATTTTCAAAATAGCCTCCTAATGCTTCCATTCTGTGTTGCTACAATCGCGCCAAAGGATGATAGGCACATAGAAAAATATCTGGTAATAGCTATAGTGACATTTTAGATAAATGAGGAGGACAGTGTGAAATGGCCCAACCCTAAATTTACAGGCCGGGAAATTAGAAGGTTCAGTTTTTATTCATTACTTGGCTTTGGTTCAAGGGAAATAACCGGAGCGAAGCTCATTCTCTGCTCACTGATGGAGAACAAAGAGAGACCACATGGAAGGAGCTGTCGCGGTAGTTCAGTTTCCAGAGTCTGTTTCAAGTTTTTGTTCACTTTTATTCCATGCTGTGAAGAAATAAGAGCTGAAGTGCGAGAGAGACCGAGACAATCTTTCTGCTTGATGATACAGAGCCCGTTTAAATACTGGTTCACTTATTCAGCCTTTTTTGGATTTTTTTTAAAAGAAGCCTCAAGTAAAGATTGTTCATCTTTGGACAGTTTTTTGGCAAGTGGAGTTCAAGTACTGTAATGTGCAAAGCTCTGTTGCTTTTCTTTCTTTTTTATTTCGTGTGTTCAAACGAAATGATGCTCTGCGGTCCGTAAATGGGATACTATTAAACAATTAAATTGCGTCCGGTATACAAAAGATTTCCAGCAGGCCATATCTTTTCACTCACCAAAAGAATTATTTTATGCATTGTCTACATTGGCTTTTTAATGGTCTTATGGGTGATTCATTGGACTTGTATTTTTTTTTTTTATGGGCAAATAATCTGCTGTAAATCACTGAGCTTTGGGTAACGGTAAGATTCAATACAGAGTAAAAATTACCCACTTATTAAAACATCATTAGCTATATTAGTATTATGGTGGACACTGCAGACACTGATATATAATAATATATATATATATATATATATATATATATATATATATATATATATATATATATATATATGCGGCCCAGAAGTGCACTGTGTTGTTGTATAGTGGTAAGCTCAGTGGTAAAGATAATCTAATCCAAGGCTCCGTCATTTTTTGACGATTTTTGACGAATTGATATTTCCTCACCGAGCACCAAATTGGTGACTCTGACGTAATGCGACCTCAGAGATATCTGAAGCTCATCCGCCACTTGCTCGGCCCCCGGAACCCAGCCAACGCACCCACGTACCTGCGCAACGTCATCGTCAAATACGGGTGCTTGCCCTGTCGCGGCGCCGGACCAGCACTTGACACAGCGAGCCATGGAGCTGTTGCTCGACCCCCCACAGACAGGTAGATGCAGCGCGCTCAAAAGTCTCCTCCTCCGGAAGTACAGCCTGTTTACAAGCTGCTTTCCCTGCCCGGTTTGGGCAATGAGTCGGGCCTCGGACCTGATGGAGGACATGCTGGCGCTGTTGGGAGCCCACGATGGCAGGATCCTATTCATGCATATCTTCCTGCGTCAGCTTCCGCCTGCAATGTGCATGATCTTGGCAAACTCGCACCGCCAGTCCGCTGGCTACTACCGGGGTTTGGCGGTGGAAGCCGACCGCATCCTGCGTTCAACCAAACAGCTCACCATACGGAGCGTGGCGCCGGACCCCCCTCCTGGTGAACTCTGGCTCACAGAGGAGCCTTCTCCCTCCAACGCGAGCAGACATTCAGGCCAGAGGCAGTGTTGAGTGGGACTTTGAGATCGCCTCCATCACGGTCCCGATCATCCGCGTGGATTTGGGCGTTGCGAACCGCCGCTCAATTGAGGTTGTGTCTTTCACAACCCCAGGGAGAGGGAGCTGACCTCTCAAGCAATACCTCTCCTGGGACCCTCAGCGGCTGGCCCAGAACCAGCTCGGCGAGCAATGCACCGAGGTCGTCCTTTGGGGCTGAACGCAGCCCGAGCATAACCCACGCTAAACACTAGCGCACGCGACAGGCAATAATCCGCAACGGGGTATGCCTTCCCTGACACATGCTGAATGTCCGCTGTAAACACAGAAATAGCTGCAAGGTGTCGCTGCTAGCAGGTGGATCACGTTTCAGCCACTTTAGGCATGGTGAACGTTAATGGCTTGTTATCCACATACGCCGCGAATGAGCAGCCTTCCAGAACAAAAAGTCGTCAAATGCAGTGCCAGCAACTCCCTGTCAGACACGGCATTCTTCCGTTAGTTATCCTGAAGTTTGGGGCTAAAGAACACAAACGGTCGCCATGCGTTTGCCACCTGCTGTTCAACCATGGCCCTCGCAGCGGCATCAGACGCGTCAGTCGGCAACGCTATGGGCACCTCGGTTGCTGGATGGGCAAGAAGCGCTGCGTCAGCTAGGGCCCGCTTAGCCCCATCAAAAGCCCGAACCCGCACCGGAGTCCAGTCGACCGTGTCGCTCCCCCACCTGGATGGCAGAGCCACATAAATCGGCTGAAGGAGGAGGGCAGCGTGAGGGAGGAAATGGTTGTAGAAGTTCACCTTGCACAAGAACTCCTGCAATGCCCTGACCGTGGTCGGGCGGAGAAAACCAGTCACTGCTTGCATCTTTGCAGGCAACAGAACTGCACCTCGCGGTGAAATGCGATGGCCCAGGAGGTCACTCACCGACTGCCCAAACTGACATTTAGCTGGGTTAACTATAAGACCGTGTTCATCCAGATGACGGAAAACCTGTGCCAGGTGCTCTTGGTGTTTGTTAGCCGATGGGCTGGCCAACAGTATATTGTCCAGGTACACAAACACAAAAGTGAGGTCCATAAGCCTCTGAAAAATCTAAGCAACACCCTTCAAGCAGAAAGGCATGCGAAGGAACTCAAAAAGCCTGGCGCACAGGCACCTGGTGATAACCACGCACCAGATCCAAATTGGAAGAAACGGTGGCACCTGACAGCCGCACGGAGAAATCTTGAATGTCGTTCGCGTCGACGTTATTCAGCCAGTGAAAGCCCAAGTCCCCCTGTTTCACACGGACAGCAGCAACTCCATGGGTCCAGTATCAGGTTCTGACCGTTCTGACCGAGGAACACCGCAGCCGTAATGGCAGGCCGATCAGGCCTCCTGTGAGGCACTAGTTTGGTTCCAGGTCCCTGAGGGGTGTAATTTAAGCCGGAGGCATATATATATATATATATATATATATATATATATATACACGCACATATATATACACACACATATATATATGCCCCATGGTGGTGCTCAGTTCTAAAGATAATCTAATCGTAGACTCCAAGGCTTCGTTATTGATTATTCCATGTCGAGGACCACAGTATACTAATTTTTGACAGTTTTCTACACTGTGATTGGTTTCCATGTTGTAGAGGATCCAAAGGGACATTCTTGAAGAAAATAGGACATAAGACAAACTTTGAATATCGGTCATGCCCCAGATAACTCACGGAGTGAGAATCAAAATTACTGAGGACCGCATACAGTTTTACGATGACATTCAGGAATGCCAGATATTTCAGTACATTTTCGATGTCAATTAAACAACAAATATTCATTGAAAAAACTTTTTTTTCAGGCATGTTTTGTTCAGCGGAGAAAAAAGCAATCAAACAGTGAAGGTGATGTATTACACTGGGAGGTTTATAACATCCTCCCCACTATAAGGTCATATCCTCAGATCCCAGAGAGAAACATGAAACATTGCGGTGTAAAGAAAGTTCCCTTGCTCTTTCCCCCTCACAGCTGCATTCTTGCCTTGTTTATTTCTCTTAAGAGGAAAATTGTGAAAGCCTTGCTACCCATTCACTTGTTTGTCATATGGTCGCGGTGATGAGAATTTGGCAAATGAGAGATTGATCTCCGTGCCCAGCTGCTGTTACCCTTTTCTTTTTAATATTTCATTTTTTATGCTTTCTCTTTATGGACGGCCGGGGTAGCGTGTGACTTATGTTGCTATAACGTCGGTCGTTTCATGTAACTTTAATTTGCTATGTATGAGGTGCCCATTTCACCTGAAAGAAAGTATCGTTGCAGAATATGAACGGTGAGGTTGTATATTGCCCCCGCAGCTTCACTGAGAGTGTGTGGGTATCAGTGGCTGCAAGTACCATAAAGTCAGTTGAGCTTACAAAAAAAACATTCGAGGTGCACAAGTATGCACTGGGCGGTATTTATTCACAGTATATGTGTGTTATTGGGTGCATAAGCAGTGGGCTGCAGGTGGGCACAGTTGGAAAAATATCTTTAAAATGGCATGGCATTGAAATAAGTAGATCTGTAACAGTGGCTAACTGGCATATCCTTGTACTTGTAATTGTATATTATTTTCAAAGTGATTTGATATCTATTATATAGATATCAAATATATATATATTTGATATATATGCACACACACACACACACACACACACACACACATATATATATATATATATATATATATTTAATTTATATATTTTTTATAAATATTTTTATATATATTTTTTAATCAGGAATGTCCGATCACATAAAACCGTAAAAAGATAGTGGCAGAAAAAAAACGTAAAAGCCTCTTTTGACAGTATACGTAGTTGATAGTAAAGATAATTATGTGAATATTGTTACATTCCATAAACCTTGTCAAATAGTAAATGTAAGAAATGTTATGTTGTCATATTTCAAAATTTACACGCTCTGGTTGACGATAAATATGTATTCAAAATGCAGATGACGGTAGCACTGTGCAGAAAAATTTCACCTCGTATGTCTCGTTGTCTAAGCATGATTATTGAACTGCAGCATGAGTGAAAGTCCCCTATTCTATATTCGAAAGATGGAAAATGTCTCGAAGAACAACGAAAGAAAACCAAACATATGCCTCTCTTCTCGAATCGCCCACCTGCACTAATCTCATCAAACTGCTCTCACCATCTACAGTATGTGTGGGCATGTATTTACTCACATCCTCTTGTCACACACAGCACAATCTCATGACAGACAGACAGACAGACAGACACACACACACACACACACACACACACACACACACACACACACACACACACACACACACACACAGCATTTACAGCCCGGCTGTAATGTCTCTGCCTAATTACAGCCTTTGGTTCTCATGGATTCAGCCTGGTGATTTTCTAAGGGGAGATTGCTCTCTTCAGCGCTGACTGGGTAATGAATGGTTCTTTTATTCAACCTAACAGCCATCTTGTCTTGTTGCCTCTTGTTCAGGCTGAAACTTTCATTTTGGTAAAAATCCTAGGTATCTATGAGCACCGTTTTTTCCCCCAGGCAGCGCTTTCAGAACCAGACCCTTCAAAGCGTGTACAGTGTGTGAAATTTTGAGACTAGAAACTTGGCTTACTGGAGATTTTGTGGAAAATGTATACGGAGCACACCTGAAAACACTTGTGGGCCTCATGCTTATCTGATACACTGTTGGGGATGAAATTGAAATGAACACATAATGGAGTCTCAGCTCATTGTTTGCACTTGTAATCGAAGCACTTGCATGGACAGACGGTTTGGCCCGTTCAGAAACATAACTCAGAGGAAATATGTAACTGCCTCTGCCACAAAACATTTAAGATGAGATAAGATAATACTTTATTGATCCCCACTGCGGGAATTCGAATGGCACAGCGGGGCAGGGGAACAGAGGACAGGTATCAAAAAGACATTAACAAGTGCAGAGAGAGTAAATAAGAAAAAAAAAAAAAAACAATAGATAAAGACATTAAATAGGACAGAGACAACAACAAATAAAAGAATAAAATAGGTTTTCTGTTTTATAATACCATCATGGGCGTCACGGTGGTGCAGAGCTGGCGCTTTGGCCTCACAGCGACGACGGACTCTGGTTTGATTCCGACAAGGGGACCTTTCTGTGTGGAGTTTGCATGTTCTCCCCGTGTCCGCGTGGGTTTCCTCCGCGTTCTCCGGTTTCCTCCCACAGTCCCAAAAAATTCTGCAGGTTAATTTGAAAGAATTGAGAAAATCGCCCCGAATGAGTGAGTGAGTGAATGGTTGTTTGTCTGTAGATGTGACCCTGTGATTGACTGGCGACCAGCCCGGGGTGAACCCCGCCTCTCACCCGATGACAGCTTGGATAGGCTCTAGCATCCCACGCGACCTTGAGTGCAGGATAAGCGACAGGCGATGGATGGATGGATCATACTGTCATTATAGCTGTGCATCTTTTTACATGGCAATATTCGCAGTGAAGCTTTTGCTCCTGTGATTCATACACAACATTACTCGGAATTATAATGCTCAGAGGAAAAAACATTTTGTGGAGTGTCTTCTTTGATAATAGGTATTTGTTTGGCTCGGATTCGAAACGAGAGGAACTTAATCCGCTCAATGGCAGTCAATGACTTCCTTTGGCATTAGTCATGATACGAATATCAGCCAAATTATGATATATTTGCTTTGGAATTTCTAGTTAAATGGAAACTAAATCAACTTTGATCCCGGTTACTATTGCCTCTAGATTGCCCCCTCTGCCTCCACTCGAGAGGCAATGACTCACATTAACTTGAGGAAAGACCTGAATTGGAGCCGGTGAGCCTGGACGATCCATCGCCATTGGTTCATTTCATTATAATGACTTTGTATGCTTTCGTCAAGCTTAAGATATTTGGATGGTGTTGAGTTTTTTTGCAGAGCCTGTTCTTCTGAGTCGATCTGCTCTGCTAATTAAGTTCTTATAAATGTCATTTAAAAGAGACAATGCATCCCATGAAAAGCGGTTTATGGTCTATTCCTTTTCTACCAGTCCCACCATGACTGATTTCTAGCAGAAGATGTTCAGCTTGTGTTCAGAGATCACACCTTGGTCAGTGATCGAAATAGAAGTGCTCACAAATACTTCAGATTTCTGTGGAAAACACTTGCCGCTTCACAGATTTGTGTAAATGTAATTGATTCTGGAGAGTCCAGGATCAGAGCACGTAGTATTTTGAACAGAGTCCCTCCTCCCTTAGGGCATGAGATGAATACTCCTTTCAACTCTGACATTTGATTTCCTCGATTCTTAGATGTTAAATGGCTTCCTTAACATTGATAAAATCTCACTTATTATCTCTTTGGCCCCATGCTGAGAATTGGCTGGGTAAAGTATGAATTTATTAATCTATTCCAAAACAACATAACCTAAGTTTCCCAGGAAAAAAAACAAACAAAAAAAGACCTTTGTGTGGTTTCTATCCCAAACAGCAAGTGAACGGGGGACCCTTGAAATAATAAAATATTTGTTGTCTGTATCCCAACAGCTCCAACATTTGCGATTTTTACACTATTTTATGAGTCGAAATTTCCTCTTCAGATTCTTAGCTGTGAGCACATCCCCTAAAATCCTGAATTCACATCGATTTTGTCTTGTTTCATTTGTGCAATACTGTTTTTCTTCCATGTTCTTGGCTTGTTCTTCTGACAGCTGTGCTTTGTCATAAATCCTGTGTCTCCTTGTCTTCTACATGTGTGCGCGTGCTGTTAAATAGTCTACAATTTTCTGTATGCATGCATGAATGTATGTATGTCTTTCTGTCCTGTTCTGTATTTTCATTTCATATTTTCATTTAACCTAAAATTAAGATCATTTCCTTTTGAAGGAATTAATGGTTGATAAGTAATTTTATAAAAAAAACACAAGGACCTGATCATATGTATTTTGAATCTCTTGTTATGAGATATTTTGAATCAATTTTTTTTTTTTTTTTATTTAATCCCCTGTTGCTTGTCATTCACATCCTGCTGCAATTGGGTTTGTGGAGAAGTTGTCTCATTTTGTGTGTCTTGTGTCTGTTGTCCCTGAATTCATCACACAATCTTGGCAGGGTGATCAACGTTTACCCAGGCATGACCTTGAAGGCATCCTGATAATATATATGAAATTGCTTTGGTTACAAACACAGTTCCTGTTTCAGTTCTCGATTTCGATTTGGTTATATAATTAGTTGCATTTCTGTGTGAACTGTCAAATGCCGTGGTTTGTAGTCGAACTTGATCCACCCTTGCCCCGGCCAGTGGTCAGTATGCCTGGCTTGGATTCTGTTTCTCTGTTTTTTGGAGCAATGGTCTGCAGCACACCAATAAGGCAGTTGTCGCCGCAACATAATCCTTCTTAGCCGCTGCTTCTGCCATGACCTCTGAGCTGCAAAGAGCTATTACTTTTCCTAATAGGGTTTGGTTTTATTCTGTCAGGTTAAAATCTTTCCCTTTTTGGCCCCAATTATGACTGGGTCCGGAGACAAAACCAACACAGTAACTAGTTTGTGACTCTGCCAATAAAGTTTTCTCAGTCAGCTTATTTGTGTGTGATGTTTTTGGGGATGAGAAAGATATTTGGAGACAATATTAGCCTTTGGTCTTTTTGTGGGTAAATATGGCTTGGAGATAAATTATCCTTTCAGATAATCCACTTGTTCGAACAGCCCTCAGAGAGTCTTGTTCATTTGACATTTTTGCAGTATCAGGTAGAGCAGACAAATTGGATAATTTGTTTTCCCCATAGTTACTCATCAATTGATTGGCGTGGTGTTTCTTTTCTTTTCTGGTGTTTTTTTTCTTCTCTTCCATTCTTGTGGGCGGATGAGGCTGTAGGTTATTGAGGGCCTTGTTTTCCGCCACGTTCAAGTCTATATCAGGAAACCTACGTATGTTTGACACTGAGAAAATTAGTCATTTTTTTCCACGATGTGTTTCTCTCTCTCTCTCTGATTTTTCTTCCAATGCATATCTCTTCCTGTTTTACTCTTTACTAAAAATCGAATAATTTACCAATTTTCTTCTTTTTCAATTCCAAGTTTAAAATGTTCTGGCTACGTTAAATCTAAATTTTACCCAGTCTCAGTTCCTGAATGTCAATGACAGTGGGAATATCTGCAGCCTCAAAATCTGAAAAATCCAGACCTCTAGGTGAGCCCATGCTCACATTACTATTGTTCCAACTTCTTTTCTTCGCTTTGTCTTTTTCTTTTCCCTCTCCCTCTAGCAAACTTTAGGTAATTCTCAAGCTGTCACTCCTGTCCCAAATATTGGGGTGCATTAACCAGCCTGAGAGAGAATTTATTCTGCTCGAGGAAGAATTTTGGGTGGAGTCTAAAGGCTCTCTTTTATCCCTTCTGCCAAATTATGCTGTATTACATTTTTATTGTCCATCATCTTTTCTTTTTAATCAAAAATGCATACATAATATGCTGTTGTTCAGTTAGTTGATAATGCAATCCTATTACTTTGGAAAGTTGAAACGTAGTAGTCCCACATTGTTATACAGGCAGCTGAGGCAGCTCAATATTTTACACGTTACTTTGTCTCTAGGACAAACAAAAGACTCTTGGCTGGGTTTGCGATTCCCCGTTTTAATACACCTTTCTTGTTTTATGAGTATGCTGCTACTGACCTGGTGTTAAAAAGGGGGACACATGGCATCCAGAACATTTTGAAGTAAAATGATGGTATTTGTTAGTGTCTCTTTGTGTGCAATCATGCCCATCAGTAGTTCCCAGTGAGGAATGTGTTTATTAATACTCTATGTGTGTGTGTGTGTGTGTGTGTGTGTGTGTGTATGTGTGTGTGTGTGTCCTCCAGAGAGAGAGAGTGCTCTCTTATTTGTACGAGTGTGTGTGTGCGTCACACAGAGAGGGGGCTTGGGGACTCTATTTTGAGAGGGAGCAGAGGGAGAGCCCCCGGAGGGGGCCCCA
>CAAKHD010007107.1:21258-50627 GCA_901007705.1 Fistularia tabacaria
TGGTGTGCCGTGTGGCTCATGCGTTTTCTCTCTCTCTCTCTCTCTCTCTCTCTCTCTCTCTCTCTCTCTCTCTCTCTCTCTCTCTCTCTCTCTCTCTCTCTCTCTCACTCTCTTTCTCTCAGTCACACGAGTAAACGCTGAGGTCACGGCCTCTCATGACATTAAACCCGTGCTATGCTTTCCCAGGTCCTTTATATTGTTCCTGCTGTTATTGAGATTTTTGCGGCTGTGAGGAAGAGAAGAAATAAAAGATTTTTTCTGACTCTCTGGTTCCCTGTGAGGCCTTTTTTTGTTTATTCATGGATCTAGCATTCATCTCTGATTCTCGTCATCACATCTGTGTCATGGTGTGTCTATGGCTGTGTGCAATGTGTGAACACAGCACACTTATGTGTGAAAATGGCAGCAGGGTAGGGTTACAGAAGAGGATCCATTAGTTTTCCATGGCAGCCGGCCTTAATTACAGCTCACTGTAGACAGAGCAGAGGGAGCAGGAAAAAGACAGAGAGAACAGGAGGCACGGAGGGATGAGAGACGCAATGAGTGTAATTAAAAAGTCTATTTGAAACCCTGAGTTATTACGTTGATGAGAAGGTTTGTGTAATAGCTTGCGCAGTACACCAGTTCATAACTCCTCTGCACGAAAACATGGAATACCGGTCTCAAGTTTCTTTTTTTGCTGTGCTAATGAAGGCCTGACCCAGTCTTTGTTGAAGTGGTCACGTATTTGCCTTCTTTTTCATCCATTTACTCCATCCAGTTCAGATAAACTCTGACACAATTTGAAAACTGTCACACAAATTCCAGACTTTAATAGTTTTCAAAGCAGAGTCATAAAGGATATTTGAAGGAACTATAGATATTTTATATGATAGCTTGAATTTACAAACCAGACCAATGCGTGTGTTCTTTTGAAGTATTTTGATGGAATTTACATCCTGTATTGCATAAGAATGTACTTTTACCTCTGGCACTTAGACGGGTTTTGCACCAAACAATAGTAATGTACCGAGATGGCACTGCAGGCAAATTATGGATAGAATGACCAAACCAAGACTTTAACCAAGATGGGTTCTTGCTACTTCTTCCTTCTAATACTTTGTTTTTTGTGTGTTTTTGTTTCTTTAGTAATTTCCCATTAGTTGGTCAGAGCAATTAAATTTCAGGCCAACCTCGATGTGAAGAAAACATGCCTAAACCAAATTTAAATGTAGTGATGTAAAAATCAAAGTTAGACACTGTCTTAACACAAGAATCATTCCAATGGCAGATTTAAATAAGGGAAAAGTCAAGGTAATGTGAAATAAACCTTTCTGAGACTTTAATTTTTACAATAAATTGAAAAAAAAACAAGCAAGCACAAAAACAAATGAGTGGGCAAGCAGCAGATGTTGAGGAATGTCTCAGTGCAGTGAAACAAACACCAGCACTCAAATTACAAATGATTATCAAAGAGAATTGTCTAGTTCTTCCATATAAAAAACTGCAAAATACATGTTGAAAATAAAAAAAAATATCCAGTTCAGTCAACTTAATGTGTGACTCTCAGCAAACAGTTTCCCATTTTGTTGATGTTTTGTTCATTCCTTTTTTTATTAAATTCAACGTTCATTCATTAATACCAGTTTCTCATTATATCTCTTTCCCAGAATAAGCACGCCAGCCCTTCAAATATCTAATCTATGTTAATCCCCTTACTTAATCTTAGCACCTGACGACAATGTTCCCATATTGGCAGCGGTCAATTGGCAGCCCATTATTTTTCTTTTCTCTCTCCTAATTAACAGTACTTTTTCGAGCATTTGGCCTGCTCATTATCCAGGTTTCATTTCAGGGTCTTTGTCAAATGAGGAGTGAAAGTGACAGCTCAACGTAACCCCTGCAATAAGATCCACATGACCTCCTTCCCCGTTGCCGGTGGAGGATTCAACTTAGCCACTATCCAGGGGCAAACACTGGCCCTTCAATGCTTATTGAAATACCAACCTGCTCTCATTATTATTATAATTATTTTTTGTGCTTTTGCTATAACTTCATCTGTCTTCCTTTCGAAGTTCTGGATGTCTGCCCTGGCCACCACAATCCCGGTGCCGTGCGGAGCCTTCATGCCAGTATTCGTCATTGGTAAGTGCTAGAAGATATCTGGTGTACTACCGAAAACAAATTTCAAAACAACATGAAATAGAAAATGACGGATACTTTCATCCAAGTTAATTAAAAAAAAGAACTCACTTATCTTAACCCTTTGGTGACACACACTAATTTGCTTTCATGCTAGGAATGAGATTAGAAATAGATTTATGTATATCTGTTAAGTACGAATACTTTTCACAATTAAAAAAATATATAAATGAGTCAGAGCCATGAAGTTGGATGAGTCAAATGAATTTAAGCACAAGATATTAAAACAACAGTTTGCCCAGGTCACAAAACATATTTAAAAGAAATAGAAAAAAGTGAATGTGAACCAATTTGGGCAAATGTGGATATTAAAATGAGACACTGCATGAGCTTGGGATTTCAAAAACTTTAGTTTATTTTTGTTTTATTTTCTTGTTGCACTCACGTCAGTCAATTACAGAGGAAATAATACTTTGCAAATCACATTATAACATCATATTCGTGGGTATGCAGTATTTTTTTATTTGAGAACAAAGAAAATTTTCGAACGTGTCGCATCTGTATTTTGTAAATAAAAAAACAAATTGATATGCTACAGGGAAATTAAGTTAGGTTGTCTGGAACTCCCACAATTCATGCCAGAATGTTCAAGATGTAATTAGGTTACTTAAATTCATTGTGAAATAAGATTTATCAGACTCTGGTTAGGTTAGCCTCACATACCTTAAAAACAGAATGTCAGCGAATAGCTATCCAGTACGTAAGTATAATCACTTGAGTGAAATTTGTTGAACCCGGACATAATTAAATACAATTACTTTGGTTTTAATACAATTACTGTGGTTTTGCTCCCACTTTTGATCCATGCATCTCAACGACTGTGCGTTCATATTTAAGGGGCAGCATTTGGGCGCCTGGTGGGAGAGAGCATGGCAGCCTGGTTCCCAGATGGTATCAACACAGATGGCACCATCTACCCCATAGTGCCAGGAGGCTATGCTGTTGTGGGTAAGTTTAACCGCATATTAATGTAGACTTCCATCCATTCATTCATTCTACCAGTGTAGATCTTTATCTACAGTGGTGGATCTCATTTGACAACTCTACCGATTATTCTTAGAGGTGCCTGGTACCATTTACAGCCTGTATGATGAATCAGAGTGACAACAATTTTCGATGTCCATGTCATGCAAATCATAAGAATGTTAGTCAAATGTAAGATGTGTTGTGACTGAAATATGCAAGGGCATCTAATTCCAATCAGCATTTTTGGAAGACATTGGGTTTGTTCTGTCAGTACTTGTATACATGTATTTATAGACTGGGGGGATATTGGGAAAAGCACTAAACATCTGCTTAGGTTCAAGGGAGAGGTCAGCTTCACAAGACAGAGGTGGTTAGATAAGATAAGATAACACTTTATTGATCCCCATAGGGGAAATTCGTGTGTCGCAGCAGCGCAACAATAGCAATATCAAAAAATATCAAAAAGCCAACATATAAGTAAGCATACACATACACATATCCATACCTACATATATATATAAATATATATATACACATATACACAACCACATATATAGATAAGTAATACATAGTATTACGGCTCCCACCAGTAATGGTGGGCCTAGAATAAAGAAGTAGGTAACCAGTAAGCCCCTTGTGAGTGGGTGAGTGAGGAATGAGGTGATGGTCGCACAGATGCCCTCCAGGCAGTCAGGGTTTTGTGCCATCCAGACTGCTGTTATACAGTCTTATGGCCGTGGACACGAAGGAGCGTCTGAAGCGTTCAGTTCCGCACCGGGGTGGGATGAGCCGTTGGCTGAATGAGCTGTTCATCAGCCACAGCTCGTCGTGCAGGGGGTGGGAAAGATTGTTTAGGATAAATCCCAGTTTGTCCTTCACCCTCCCCACTGCCACCGATTCAAGATGGTTGAGTCCCACCACCGAGCGAGCTTTCCTCACAAGCTTGTTGAGCCTGTTGACCTCACCAGTCCTGGCACCGACCCACCAGCACACTGTAGCAAAGAAGAGTGCACTGGCTACCATAGACTGGTAGAAGGTCTTCAGGAGCACGCTACAAACACCAAACTACCTCAGTCTCCTCCTCAGGAAGAACATCCTGCTCTGAGCTTTCCTGTTGAGGGCATCTTTGTTGTGTGTCCAGTCCAGTTTATTATTATATATATGGACCCCAAGGTGCTTATAGGAGTCTACAATCTCCGCCTCTTCACCCAGTATGGTGATTGGTTGAGGTCTCCTCCTATTCCCCCTTGAAGTCCACTACCACTTCCTTTGTCTAGGAGATGTTGAGTAGGAGGTGATTTTGGTTGCTCCACTCAACAAAACTGTCAATCAGGTCTCTGTACTCCTCCTCCTCCTCGTTGGTGATGCATCCAACGACGGAAGGGTTGTCAGAGAACTTCTGGAGGTGGCAGGAACTGGACTTGTGTCGGAAGTGGGGGTTAACATCCACTCCTCTGTCCAAGATATCAACATGGTGTTAAATGAGATAACAAGGCACCACAATTTGTTGGAAACTTTGAAAATTGCAATTGCTATTACCCGACTGGTTTTAGAGTTAATCTTTCAGATGGCAACTTATTACTTCATGACCAAGTCTGCTAGCATGACGATAAAGGTGACTGGCCAAAACGCGCTCACTTACCGGTGTCTCCAATATTGAACGACTCTGTGGAGTCACTTCAGTAAACACTCCAGTTTGATGCCTAGTTGGAAAATCATCCAATTTGTATAATTATTTGTAAACTATGATATTTTTTTCATCGCTTATGTTGCTTCATAACGTATCTGGGGCTTCTTTCCATGTGCATTTTCGTGAGAGTTATGGGAGGGCAAAAAAACAGATTTTTCTTAATTGGGAGCTCAGATGAACGTGAATGCATAATGCGCCCTCCATCTTAATACACATATTTTTGGGGGTGGGATTAGTAGCCCTAAATTCATGACATGTACTTTTACTGAATATAAAATTATTGGCCAAGATGGCATTAACGTATATGGAAGTTTTACACCCAAAGTACAGTACTCATTGAAAGCATATCATTAGTCCGTCTGTACTTTACTTTTCTTTTCTTTTCTTTTCTTTAATTTGATTTTATTTTTATCCTTTTGTATATTATTTGGATTTTGTCCTTCCTCATAGATAGTTTGCCCTTTTACAAGATATAACTTCCAATTTAGAATCAACTCAGTTGCATATGAATTCCTGCATTTTTCAATGATTAAATCTTTCAATGACAGCAACAGTTCCAGTTTTCTTGAAACTCAAATGCTTGAACTTAAAATTATATTTTGTTAAATTATGATAAGGCCCTACCAGATATGTTCAGATACTCAAAACAGATTTTTTTAAATTCCCACACTGTTAGAACAGCCAAGGCACCAGGCTGCAAAATAAGAAACATCTTCAGCCAATAGACTTCCTCCCAAAGCTCATAATGTATATGATTTAGAGAAATTAAAAAGTCGTCTATGATGAATGTGTAGTGTAAAATAGTGTACGTCACTTGGGTATTGCCACATGGCTGTTGCCTCTTGGAATTAATCAAATCTGACAGACCTACTCTATTTTTTTGTAAATCTGATCCAAATTATATACGGATATGAATAAATAACGGTCGAAGCGGAATAATTTGACCGGGTAGTAAAACAGTCAAGTCCACACATTATGTCTGAGTTATTTTCCAACAAAACACTCAGCAACAAAAAATACAAAAGCAACATACCTTATTACCTGTTTTAACCTCCTATACATTTGTTTTATTTCTATATATTAATTCAAGTTTATTTTTGCTCCTCATTCAGCAGAAAAAATAAAGGGCCTGTCTTGCCTCTCTGTCCTTGCCAGATTCAAAAAAATCCAATCTCCACGGGCTTTGTCTAATGGATTGATTGACTGATTTATGTTCGTGTGTGGTGCATGTATTAGTCTGTGTTTTGTTGCAAACAGAGATAACATCACTATAATGGACTTGACTCGTTCCCTATCCCATTGAAACACAAGGGAAATAGGTTTTACTTGAGTGTATTTTGGCCCTGCTGAATCACGGGAGAGGATTGCATTTGAAGCCGCTGCAGGAAAATAGCAATATAATCCAGACTGTCTTTTCCCAACACAGTGCTGAAGCCTTCACTACTCATACGCCGACGTCTGCAGTTTCATCTCCCCCCTGATATTTAGTCTGATTTCTCCTCGGTTCCACCCACTCCCGCAGCTGTCTCGTAGGAGACAGGTTTAATAAAAGGTCTGGTCAAAACTGACTAATGAACATAAAATGCCCGAGATGCTATTTTGCAATGTTTTTTTCTGTCCTCCTTTATTCACTCTCTCAGTGAGAGTCAGGTTTAAGTCCAAGTCCAAAACTTGAGTAATTGAGAACCGTCATCACATAACATCTAAAACAACACCGACACCTTTGTCCCATGCTTGCTTCGGTTGATATATCAGACCAGACAATTTATTGTTTTCACGGTGCTTCCGAGTGTTGATTCAATAGTACTGGATGCTTGTGGGTAATACACTTTACTCGTAGCTCCTTCAAAAGAAATATTGACTTTTCAAACTTCTCTTGAACTTGTGTTGACAATGATGAAAATTGCTTTTCCCCAGTGTATCTACAGACCCATGCAAACAGTAAGATGCAGCAGATGTTTCTTCATGTATCCAGGAAGCAGGCATGGTGTTCTCGGTCTGTGACAGAACAAGCCTTGATAAAATCCAGCTGCCCCTTGATAACCATGTTATTTCCATCCGTACAGAAGTTGTGTGTCTAATGAGATTCAATGTTGCATTTCCCTCCACTTGTCGACAGCTGCTGATTATGTCACAGCAGGTTGGCAGTTTTTTTCTTTCCTTGGTCTGCTGATGTTGTTGTGGTGCACCAAATCTAATGACTCAGTCCTTAACAGGCCTGACTCCGATGAGCCAGTTTTATCTTGCAGCAATGCTCACTTTACAGACTTGATGTAAGGTTGTGCAATGCAGCATTTATCAGAGGATAGCAGGCAGACATGGGTTTTAAATAAGTTGCAAGAATGACCAACAGAACCTTAGTTACTTGACTTTAAGTAAACTCCATCTGTTTGTTTTTTTTGCTTTGTTTTTTCTGCCATGATCCAGAGTATTCCCAGTCCTTCATTGTTCATCAGAACTGAAAAGGTCTAATGTGTCTTACCTGATGAAAAACGGGGTTCACTGTGCTTCAAAGCTGGATTTGTATTGCTCTTTTTACTGCACTTTATTGGTTAGAAATACTGAGTTTCCCATTTTAATTTTTTTGTTTTTATTGAATTTGTTGTGGGTTTCTGCCCTATGGGCATATGCGAGAAGATTGTTTGGAGAGGACAAGTGATTTGGTTTGTTCGGTCCCAGTGTTTGTAGAAAATATTGCAAGGTCTCATCAAGGAAACCCTCATTAAATTTGATTTCCGACTTTCCTGAACTGTTACATCGAAGGCTTGATAAATAATGCTGCCCGTGCATTGTTGGTTTTCTAGTGTATTATAACGAATTTAAACTCGGAAACTATTGTAGTCATACTGTATATTCTCCTGTAAAATACATATGATTAGGAAAGTCATTTTGCCAATGTTTCATATATTGTTATTATGATTTGATGTTCATGCTGATTTGCTCACACACTGTTCTGTCATCCATCCAAAGGGGCCGCAGCCTTGTCCGGAGCAGTCACCCACACGGTTTCAACCGCAGTCATCGTGTTTGAGCTGACTGGCCAGATATCCCACATCCTGCCAGTGATGATAGCGGTGATCCTAGCCAATGCTGTGGCCCAATCCCTGCAGCCCTCCCTCTATGACTCCATCATCCGGATCAAAAAGCTGCCCTACCTCCCAGAGCTTGGTTGGGGGCACCACGAGTACGTATGCTTCACCATGACTAGACAACATCACATTTATTAAGACACCGTTCATAACCGTCGAGGCTTTTCTTGCAGTACTAAAGAAAACTGACTCGAAGCTTGGGAGTACATTTTTCATCTCAGCTAGTTTTTGAACTGCAGGCCCATCATTACATGACAGTAGTAGACAGATGCATCCAGTGTGGCAAATATTTCATGGAAATTCAATATTAAACATAAGTGGCATCAAAGTAATTGCAATTTCAAAAGATTGATACTGGCTCTCATCGTGTTGTGAGTATTAATGTTTCTTTACCGTAATTTCCGGACTATTGAGCGCACCTGAATATAACCTGCACCGGTTCAAAATAATTGTATTGCTATCTTCGTCTTCCTCCTGTGCACAAAAACCGTTGAAGTCGTCTTCTTCAGTGTTGGAATTGAACAGCCTCAGAATTACTTCATCACACACTCCCTCGATCTCTCTTGGCAGCATGAAGCTCGTTAGCCCCCCCAAAAATCCATAAATTAACGGCGTCATTGTTTATGCCAAAGTGTTCAAAGCGTGTGAAAAAAGTGGCGGCTTATTGTTCAGAAATTACGGTAAATCAAATCAGCAAACTCCCTTCAACATTATGAGTCAGTAAAAACACACATTTTTCACCACTAAAACTTGGTACATTGTCTCTCTTTCTGTCAAACTTCATGGTAGTGACATTTGCCCCATTTCAGACTGTAATTTAAGAGTCATCTCAAATGGTTGTCATTGGTTATTTTGTTGCAAAGTAAAGTAAAACAGCCATGCTTTTGCTTCGTTTTCAGTCACTACTAAAATCAGATTTTGTGTCATCGGTTATTTTGAGCATAATCCGAATAGAAATATACCATTGTTCAGTATATGTTTGAGGTGCATCTTTTTAGTTGAAAGTAAGGCATCTCTACCCTAATTTTCTGTTTTCATGATCATTGACTTTATGTGAGAGTTATTTATTATTATTTATTTATTGCCTTTTTTGAAATAGCTGAGTCTCTACAAAAAATAGTGTGATGTCAGTCAAGTCAAGTCAGTTTTTATTCACAACCCAGCGGTTTGTTTTCAAGCGCTTCATACCCTCTGTCCTGACACCCTCGAAGCAAGTGAGAAAAATACCTGCCCGATCTTCGGAGAACCCTCAGGGAAAGATAAAAAGAAGCCTTTGGTCGAGTCGTAGAGGAGGATCCCTCTCTGATAATGATGCCACATGTTCAGAGACATCAACAGACAACAGGACCCAAATATTTTGTAGTTACCTTTTGTTAATGTTGTTTATGAGCTGAAATTACTCCTACCTATCTAAATGAGGCTTTCCATTGACAAAAGGGGTCCCAAATGACATGCAGCAATAGAGATGCAGTTTTAGCTTTGGCGATAGCCACGGGTTCTGAGAAATAATGTTCAATATAGCCAATCTAGCAAAAAAGCCTTTGTGAGAAGTGCATTAGATGTGTGCCCATGACATTTGACTCATTAATGTAAATGTTACGTTATGTAAATGATTCATTCCAAGGTCAATTTTATTCACAAAAAAAATATATTTTTATTTTTTTCTTGAATGTGCCATAAATAGTGTGCGTTGTTATCTTTCTATTTGTGCACAGTGGTACCCATAGACGTTTGCTTCACCAAAAGGCACAAAGCATGTTTAGGATGTGGCTCCATCAGTGGCTCAGCATTTCACAGCCTTCATCTCTGTTAATAATTCATACCAACCACACAACACTAAATGGGATTTCCAGCTGCTGTGTGTCCTCCAAGCTTAGCGAAACCACACTGACACACTTTTTCATTTAATTTTTTGAAGCAATTTGCTGTTATGGCTGTTGGCAAATCATTAGGTGGCAACAGTAGTTTGGATGCATCATGCATAAATTGATTGTAATGAGGAAAAATTAGATTCCATCTTCCATCTGTCAATGGTTTTCTGTGGCCTTCCCCTGAGGAACCTCCTCTCTGCCAGCTTCTTGTGCATTTCACTTTCTCCATCAGCATGTTGGAGACATCAGTTGTCCCATTATGAGCCTCTCCTCATTATCGATCCCCCACTCACCCAATCTCTCCACCTTTCTTTTCCAATGTGTCTTTCTATTATCTATTACAATCTCATGGTCTCCTCTTACCATTTCCACTCTCCTGGCCAATTTCCTCCTGGCTAATTGTGTTGTGAATACGGACAAACAGAAAGGACACACTGTTTCTCAAGGCCCCTCAAAAGCAGTACTAATATGTCACGATAAACGTAAAAAAAATATTCTTTGTCATTATAAACACACCCGGATGATGCTGATGCTGTCAGAATTTAAGACCAATGTCATTAAGGAGAATTAAAATGATTGAAAGACAATTTAAAACTTGCAGAAAAGTAAGTCAGATCATTGATTTAAGAGGAACCAACCAGAATCAATGGTCATCTTCGTCAGTCATCCCAGTTTAGTCTCCACAATACACCCAACCGTGATTCTGAGTACCTCAAAATAACTTTTGGTGTAATGTAAATGTAATATATTAACCCATTTATGAACTGAATCTGATATTTTGAGTAAAATGCCTTCTTTGCTATAGGTTTCTGAAGTCTCACAGTAAGTTAAAGAATGAATAGGCAGAACTTCTTTGCCTGTCTCGTAGTAGAAAAAAAGAAAGGTTGACTCTCTTTCTGTTATCTTATGCGCATGAGTGCATTGAACACGAGAATATCGAACCCTTACCGCTTCATCAAGTCGGTCGTGCTAAAAAAGGAGTCTTTAAACCATTTTCACCAAATGGAATTTAGGAAAATCTGTTTATGGATTTACATCACTTAGTAATCTCTCAAGTTATTTATAAGGTATAGAATGCTAGTTATAGTGACATATTGGTGCAGTGTCCTGCATGTAAATGTGAAATAAGGGGACTTTGACTTTGTGGAAGCAACGTTTGATTTGGAGACGCATAAACACAGCCCACGGAAAACATGGTCATTTTCCTCAGTGATCAGCCTGTCTCACGGTACTCTTATTTGCTATCAATTATTTCTTTCCCCTTTCAGCCTCGATGGGTCTGAATCCGGCAAGAAATTGCCTTTCCTCTGCAGCCGCAGCAGTTTTCAGTGTCTTTGATTACAGATCTCAGCCCAATTGAAAGCTCAGGTCAGGTTTGGAATTGATTTTCCGAATCATCGTGAGAACTGCAATTAATGAACTACTTCTCATTCTGGGCCTTGCAAGTGCAAGAATGGTAATAATTCCTAAACAAACAAGATGTGTTCAACCTTTTTTTCCTTCAAGTGAAATTTTGACCAACTCCCCTTGTGCCCTTACATTCTTTTTACCTCGAAACAAAGTGTTTTTTTGTATAACTTGCAAGATTAGATTAGACTTTATACTTGAAGAATAAAATGGGTTTCACAGAAGCATCTGGCCGTTAGCATTATAGAAAAGTAAAACAGACCAATAAATAAAGCAAAATGAAAAACATAATTAATAGAAATGAAATAGAATATAGACTTAGAATACAATGGACTTCATAAGTGTTTTGTTCAAGTCAGTCTCTGAGTGGCTGTGCTTAATGAAATCAAATGTAAAATTTTTGAGCTCAGACAAGTTCACATCAATTTGAAATCTAAACTGTCAGTAGAAATTCTGTGTGCTTGTATGTGTGTGTAGGTGTGTGCACGCACATCACAGGATCATTAGTCAAAGATGTGGGAAACATACACTATCATTCATATTTGGTGATAAACACAAAGTTTGGAAAAACGAAAAGTTTTTAGGGCATAGATGATTGAGAAAAGATCTCTGAAGTGTGTTTGTGTGTGTGTGTGCATGCATGTGTGTGTGTGTGTGTGTTGTGTGTGCATCCGTGTGTGTGTGAAATTATCATGATTCTGATTAATGACATGATCATCAATCACCCAAAAATATTAAATTAACTGCTTAATGACATATGCACTGAAAAATGTTAAAAGCGACTGAAGCATAAAAATGCGTGTTTGTGAGTGTGTGTGTTTGTCGATAAATATTATAGAGCCGCTCAGCAATATAATCTCTTTGATCGCTTTTACATGATTTATTTCCTCATATTTGTTTGATGATGCACATTTAGAATTGAACTTTCAGTGCAGAAAATTTTGACTTCTACATTCCCATTTTTGTCTTCTTCCATCCCTTTGTCACACCAAATACCGTAACGAGTGTGTGCTTGTGTGTGTGTGTGTGTGTGTGTGTGTGTGATTGGTATGATTTCCCTGCAACATGTAAAACTGGAGTAGGTGGCTGATGTGAGGAAGAGGAAATCAGATACTGTAGCCTCCGCCATGATGAATGTGTTTTTCATTCGAACTGAAAAAATATCCACCTCATACCCGTGGAATTACCAGACACACACACACACACACACACACACACACACACACACACGCACGCACGCACGCACGCACGCACACACACACACACACATACACACACGCACGCACGCACGCACAGGCACTCTCGCCTTCTGTGCTAAGGAGACGTGCAAATTTGCACACCCACACAGCCAAGGAGGCAATAGGATTCCTTATCTTTTATTTCTGTTTAGCGCCTGTAGATTCAACCCCATCCGTCAAGCCCCCCCACCCCCCGCCCCCCCCACCCCCCGCCCCTTTGGCATTGCAGAAAAGCGTGGGAACCATTACATAACAGTCTGTGCATGTTATTAGCAATCTCTGTGTTTCAGCGGATTTCATTACCATAAGTACAACAATATTCTGTTGTCTCTGCTACTACTACAACAGTAGCAGATGATAATATTTGCTCCACATTTGCTCACTTCATCCCTCCTCTTATTGGTTTCCAAGCGTCGTATTTAGGCAGCCTTAAAACCTCTTCACTCTGCCCTAGACAATGTGGAGGCTAAGTCTTGATTTGTAACCTTGTAAGACTGTTTATCCTGGCTGAACTATATAAGACCAAGCTTAGAGCAAGATCAGATGTATGGCCTTGTGAGGGGGAGGTTCAATTAAAAGGAAACCAATCAGTTTCCATCAACTTCCTTTGATACCCCGTCGGGAAATTAGACTTGGAAGCGGTCGCAGCCGGTTCAGAGGCATGCATTACGTTATTCTGTCAGATTCACTCGCAAATTAAAAAAATGGGGGCTGCCAAAACATCAGAGCAATGAAGCTTTCTTCAAAAGTGGTCTTTTTTGATTTCATTTTTATGTTCTTGTACTTTCGATCACAAACTGGTAGAAAAACAGCCATGACTCAACATTTCCCCATTTCATGAAATATATTTGATACCCACTCTCAATGGGTCTTCTTTGTATGGATTTCATGTACTTTCCATGTTTGTTTGCTCAGAGAGAGAAAGACAGACAGACGGAGAGAGATGCAGTACTCGCTTGACACTTCAAATACAAATCGCATCAACCAAAAACTTGTAATGGATTTTGACTGAGAAGTAACATTCCTGTAGAGCAGCACCAAATTATCCAAGCAACATTCAAGTCACTTTGTCACATTTGACAAAAATTCCTGTTTCAAGTAGATAGTTAAGTTACATCAACAACCATGCAAACTGTGTGTGTTACTGTATTTAGGCATTGAAAGAGATGTTTTGGAATTCCTTGACCTTGAATAGGATGTATATGAAATCCACACTTCCGAACACATACCGATCAAATGTAAATGAAAGAATCCTTCAATTAAATTCAAGGCATACTTAGCACTATGGACTGTTGTTGCCTTAAACTTGCTTCAAACCTCCAAATGTACCGTTTCACAACAATGTTTTACATTCACCTCAGCTTCTCATTGGTCCAAGAAAAATGTAATATAATCTATCACCTCCCACCACAAAGCAGTCTGCCTCAGTCCTAACATATGCAAACAAAGCTTGGCACTCCCTGAGGGCATCAGCTGCAGTGCAACGGGCTACTGTAATCCTTCATCCATCTGCAAGTTAAAGATTGCTTGTTTAAGAATTTAAGTTTTACTTCATAACTTGTTAACTTCAAAACTGATCAAATAACTGTACAAATCGCAGAGCTTTCCCCAATCACACTGCCTGATATTTCCCTGCAGACATTGTCTAAAAATCTCTCTGGTAAAATCTGAGACCCAGGAATCCAAAGAACATTGAGCATTACATAATACTGTTTGGTTGAAGTCATTAACAGAGCAATATAATTTTGATTAGAATGTTAATTTAATTAATTCATGTTTGTAATTTGTTATGGAAACATATTCCCACATACACAGAACACATAGTGTTTACTCTGTGGGGTTAATGGACTGTTGGCTTTGTGAGTAAGGTTGGAGGTGTATTAGAATGGTTATGTCATTACTTGTTTTACTTATTTGTTTTTCCACATAGAACCTCAAATAGCTACAAAATTAAAAACTGATCATTAATTAACAAACAGTGTTAAAAGACACGTTTAAAATCCACTCGAATCATGACTGAAAATGTATCAAATAGAGTGTAGTGGGCTTGCAAGCTATAAGCAGAAAGAAAAACAGGAAAAAAAGATATTATTAACTTACTTCAGAGCCCCAGACCTAATTACATTTATGTGATGAACCTCATTTGGGAAGGTTAGCCAAGAGACTGTCTAAATAAAAGCATTATCTATTGCATCATAAAGCCTTTTCAGGAAGCCATTGACCACAGCAGATGGGCAGAACCTGCATAACTTGGAAGGCACAGATTAAAAATTTCAATCACCTATGGGTTTAAAATTTGCTTGAGGTAATGCCAGTAATAATTAATCAACTTATCTCTGAGCTTCACTGGGTGTGTATTGTGGAGGCACAGGTTAGCAGTAGATTTGTGTGTTTGGCTATGCTGAGCTGTAAGTGATAATATTGGAAAAAATGGTGGGAATGTGATTGGCAGTTTATTGAGGACTTAATTAGAGCTTTATAAATAATAACATCTCATTAGCACCTCAGCTTCTCCATTCTGGAGGCTTTTAAAGGGAGAGTGATTTGAGTGGCAAAAAAAGATTTACAGTAATTTAAGCAGGACAAAATAACACACAATGAGCCTGCTCAAGGTAGGTGACAACATGCCTTCACTTAACCATTTTCATTGATTGGGAGAAACGTCTGAGTTACAGGGACTGGGGAAATATTGTCACAAACTTTTGAACTTTTTTGAACTTTTGCTGAGGGCAGGGATCATATATATATATATATATATATATATATATATATGTGTGTGTGTGTGTGTGTGTGTGTGTGTGTGTGTGTGTGTGTGTGTGTGTGTGTATGTATATATGTGTATGTGTGTATGTATATATATATGCATACATACATACATGCACACATACATATATACACATATATGTATATGCATATATATGTGTATACATACATATATATACATACACATTTGTGTATGTGTGTGTATATATATATATGTGTGTGTGTGTGTATGTATATAGGTATATAAACACACACACACACACACACACATATAGGGAACATATTAAATGGTGGATAGATTAAAAGAAAGAAAGAAACTATACAGATATATATATTGGACCATTAAAAAAAAAAAAAAAGTTGTCAGGTTTAAAAGAGCAATACAAATGTATTACATGTACACGTTTGACATTCTGTAAGCAATGCTTTCTGTCCTTAAAAAGAACAGAATGGGATCCAGAGTAGGGGCCTGTGGGAAAACAGATGACAGAAGGGCCGTATCTGAAATGAACTGGCACAGATTAAAAATGTAATTTTTAATCGGATTAAAAATTACATTTTTAATCAGTGGCAAGTGATTCCGACTGTTTTTTTGGGTTTCTTTTATCCAGTTGAGGACCAATGAAATACTTAAAATCATGAGAGTCTTTTAAAAGTGAAAGGATGTGCCTAAATTGATATTGTGATTACAGAAAATGTGTGTAAAGCAAGTTTTAGGAAATTGAAACAGGAAAAAGTAACTTAAAATTTGTGGATAAAAAAGCATGTAGCTCTGTTTAGTTTTATCAGTGATCATTTAAGACGACAGGTGCTCATGAAGCAGAAGGGCAGACGATGGTAGAGGTGATTAACTTCAGACATTGTGGCTCTTCACAAGTAATCAGTCTCTCTGCATTTTTTTCCTCAAAGTGTTGATGGGATCAACTGTTCAGGGGTAGTCAATGGTAATTGCGGTTTGTATTGGGCTTCTCTATTGATTTCAAACAGGTAATGATCATTGAATAATTGAACCAAGGTCTCAATATCACAAATAATAATATAAAGGGCCGGTTTGGCGCAGGAGGTAGAGCGATGGTCTTTGGAGGCAGACCTTCCTGGTTGGATTCCCGGCCCCTCCCAGTGTGTCGAAGTGTTGTTGAGCAAGACGCTGAGCCCCTCACTGCTCCCCTGGCGCTGGTAGACGGCAGGCCAACTGCCAGTGGTTCATCCATGATGGGTTGAATGCAGAGAACGAATTTCCCCACAAGGGATTAATAAAGTATATATTATTATTCATTATTATGAAGCCCATAATACTTGTATTTAGCAGTGTTATTCATGATGCATCTAATACTTACTTGACAACATTATACTACAAGAGACATAAAAAAAACAGTTATAATCAGAAACAAGTAAATCTCCACAGAAAAATGTGTTTATTATTGTTTCCACAAAAAAATACTGTTGTGAAATCTAAAAACATGCAGCTGCAGTTTTATGGTTTGCAGCCCAGATTCACAGTAGAACAGTCAATACTCACTGATGTGCTTGGTGATAAACGGAAGTGTAGCTTTAGTAACGATTGTTGACTAACGTGAGATTTCTTGGTTCTTCTCTTTTACATATTATAAAGGTGTGTAAAATTAAATTTAAGCTACCTTTCTAAAGTCGATTCGTTTTTTTTTCCTATCCATATTTCATCGATTGACATGAACTTGACTGTGTTAAAAAGACCCACTTTATATATTTGCATATCATTTTTGCCCCAAATTAGGGCCTACATTTTGTATTTGACTTTGTTCAACGAATAGAAATTCATATATTTTGTTTTACATTAGCCTGTTCTGCAGTCGGGACTCCATGTAACTATTACAGCAATATAATTGGACGGTTCATTCAAGCTATTGAAATATAGATGGGAATGTTGTGATCAAATTGACTTTGTATTTCTAGAGAGGTCAGTGTATTGAGCTGTCACTGCAACAAGGGGAGCAGGGTTGGCCAGAGCCCGTGTCCTGGCATGGCTGCGGGGCTTGGCAGCCGGGGGCTGCTGTCTTGTTTGCATGTTTTGGCAAGATGAGGCAGGAAGCGAAGGTGGAACGTTGATGACTGGTGCATGATTCTGCTGAGGCAAGATCTGCTCGTACAACGCGAAACAATTTTCCCCACTGTCCAAACGAATATGTCATCACTGCAATTAACATCCGGATGACAGCTCGACAGCGAAGGGTCTTATTGGACTGCTCGGTCAGCCGGATGAAGAAGGAAGGTTAAACTGTCAGCGTTAGCTATGAGGGAGGCTGACCATTGATCCTTGCAATGTGATATTTAAACAGAAGACTGTACATAAGCTGAAAATATTTGGCAGTGGTTTTTGGAGCATGACCTTAGATGCAGAATGATCTAAAGTTTAAAGTCTGTATCATTGAAGAGATCTTTTAAAACCAACCACACAATTCAAGTAATAATAGACTGCAGTATACCAAAAACTGAATGACAAAAAGGGGGAAATGTAAGATTTTTCTTGTTCTAGTTACTTTATGGAGCGGCACGGTGGCGCAGTGGTTAGCGCTTCGGCCTCACAGCACGAAGGACCCTGGTTAGAGGGGACCTGTCTGTGTGGTGTTTGCATGTTCTCCCCATGTCTGAGTGTGTTTCTTCTGGGTTCTCTGGTTTCCTCTCACAGTCCAAAAACAAGCAGCAGGTTGATTTGATAAAATTGGGAAAATTGCCCTGAATGAATGAGTGAGTGAGTGAATGGGTGTGTGTCTGTATATATGGCCCTGCGATTGACTGGCGACCAGTCCAAGCTGTGGCCCCTCTCACCCGATAACAGCTGGGATGGGCTCCAGCATCCCCTGCGACAATGCGTGCAGGATAAGCGGCAGATAATGGATAAATGGATAGTTACTTTATGCATTTTCATTCATTCCTTCATTTTCCCTCTTTAATTGAATCCTTCTGTTGGACATGTTTTACATTTGTTGCCTGTTGTTTCTGTTCTTAGAAACAACAGGAAGTTCGTCTTCTGCCCATATCTGCTTTTAGTGTCTGAAATGGGACCCAGTGCAGCTTGCAAAGGTTTTCTTTCCTCAAAAATAGTTAATCACAGTTCAACAATCTCAATTGAGACCTTTAGTATTTGTTAAATAAAAAGATGTTTTGGATATTTTGCTTTTAAGAACAATCCATTAATACATTTTATTTTTATTCTTATTTTTTTTCAGTGTTCGCTTGTTTGTTTTGTTTTAATAAAATATCCCCAACACATTTCTCAGTCTTCACTGTCTCTCCACTTCCGCCACTCAGGAAGTACAACATCCGTGTAGAAGACATCATGGTGAGAGATGTACGCTACATCACACTGAACTGCTGTTACAGAGACCTGCACAACGTCCTGCTGACGGGCAATCTAAAGACCCTGGCCCTGGTGGAATCTGCAGGTGAGACAGAAGCACACGAAGACAGACCGTACAGTTGAGGATGTTTTATGCTGTCCAATCCTTCTCACCACGAATCCATCCACCACTCTACCAAGAGTGAAGTACAAATCCAATTTGCCTGTCAGTTTTCCGGATTTGAACCAGTTAAACATTTGCACAGGCCATCGGTGCCCAAACACCGGACCAGCAACCTCAGTTGACCGTATAATGGAAATTGATCTTCATAAATCATAGTGTATCAAACGCATCCAATTGACTGCTCTGTCTTGTCCAGTTGAGTGATAAATACATTTCCATGTGAAATATGAAATCATTTTCATTCAAGCTTCTTCCTGGTAATTCTAAGAATAACAAACTGGTTTTTGTATCTAATTATGGTTTTAGGTTATGTAGTCTTTTCATAACCAAAAGCACAGTTTGCTTTTAGATAAATGAATTCATTAATAAAATATTACAATACCTGCACAGGCAATAATCTTGGTTACTGACTTCAAAACTTGTAACCGCTCTCATCCTAAAATTTCATTTAGGTTGTCTTTATTTCTTTCACAACACCGTTCATAAATTCCTTTTGTATAGTGACATTTCAAAATTACACTGACATTGTTGAATTAGCTTTTCTTGTGTCACTAACCATTTATCAAGGTCTACATGTGTGTATTTTCTTGTCATGGGAATCTTCATCTGAAATGACATCAACAAGTGTCTTTGTAGTGATATGACTGTATAAACATAACTCTATAAGGAACAGGAAGATAATGTGTCATATGAATGCCTGTTCAATGTGAAATTGATATCTTATTCAGATCTTGCAGTCTGAACAAAAAACAAAAACAAAACAGCGACCTTGGTGGTGTGCTCATTGAATGGACTGATTGATTGACAAACTTGCCTGAGCACAACTTTCTAATGCTGCCACCTCGCCGAAGTCCAAATTTGTTATTCCAAGGCTGTCTCAATTATGCAATCATGCAAGAACAGTTACCTCTGCATTTAGGCAGGCGCATAATCAGGACGCGCAGTCACAAGGGCAATTATTTAAAATAAGCAAACCAACACAAACATGCACACTAGTTGATATATTACCATTAAGATATCTTCCTTATTCTGGGCTTTTCTTATGTAATAACATATATCTCCCTCCCGTGCAGCACCGTTTGTTTATATTCTTGTTTTGAAAAGGACCGGCTATCTTTTCTCACTCGAACTATGCTTCCCGTTTTTCCCAGTTGCACCCCCTCTATGTTTATTTTTCATCCAAACCTTTCTTACTCTGCATTTTTGCACCCCTCCACTTGTGGCCTTTTGCTTTACTCATTTTATAATTGCATACTGTACTTTATCCATTTAAATGGATTACTCATTACATAATTGCTACTTTTCATTTTCTTTGATAGTTTTTTTTGCTGTTCACTTCATAGTTTCAATGCTCTACCTATGCATGAAAATCGATGTGTGCATTTGGAACTTTTTGAACGTTCTGTAGCCTTCATATTCCCGTGCATCATTTGCATTGGAATGAACATTCATCTATACATCCGCTAGATGGCGCCGGTCAAAGTAAGTCTTGTGGGCTATGACGAAGCGGTCCCACTTGGACCTCCACTTCTCCTTCAACACCACCCAATTTACCCTAAGTTCCACTGTCCTCCTATGTATTCTGCAAGAGGTTTATGTCCCCGTGCCCCAGTGATGTAACATCGCGCACGTGCTGATGATGTCACACAAATTCACACGGCCACTCCAGAAAAAAGGCCCGCGATTTTTCAAACTTTCTCACAGTTTGAATTTCAACACAACACTACCCCTCTTGAATTATAGTGGTACCGCTCCATTGCTTGTATCTGTCAAGCGTCCAGGAGACGGACCAAAAATACTCATGAAAGTAACATAGGATGAGTGTGAATGTCTCCGTTCCTGTGTAGAGCATAAATGAGTCTCAAGATTCTTCTTTAACATCCTGCTACCTTGGTCATTTGAATGGATAAAGTACAGTAGCATGCTGCTGGACCTGATCAATTTTTCAAAAATACCACTGTTAAACTTTGCCGGACTTATTCCCCCTGATTCCCCCATCTAATCCTGATCCTGGTCAAAAAACTCAATGTTTTCTTCTTCAGAAGAAACACAGATTTTTTTTTTTTTTTTTGACTACTTTTGATTGAAGCCTTGTCAGTTTGTACAGAGCAGATGAGGTAGGACAGGAAAACACAAAGCCAGTATGACATCCTTTTGATTCTCAGGTTATAACTCATGACACCTTTGCTGTGTTTGTCAATAGAGGATCATTTTATAAGTTTAAAAACTAAGTAACTGAGCTGTTCTGACTTTGATGATGCACCGTATCAAACTAGGTACTGGCTAAAACGATCAGATCAGCAAGTCCGTGCGGGACTTCACGCCGTACTCTGAAAGCCCCCCAAAAATGTGCCTCGTAGCAAAAACTTTGCATGGATGGAACCAAGGCTTCAGGCTGTTAACTTTTCACTGACATCGTCATCCCCCGATCTGTGATTACATCTGCCTGTTTTTCAGTAACAAAAGGCTACGGTCTGAGTCTTTAAATTTTGCCCCCATAAAAATACAGGCTGAATCTGATTCTTTCTTTCTTTACTGAATACCTTTGTTCCAGTTATGAATATCCACCAAGCCAAAGGATATAGAATTATACTCCCAGGAAACAGTACCTGTTTAATTTCAAAAGTCATATTAATACTGATTTGATTTTCTTACAAAAGTGCAAAATGTCGATCTGTATGTGATTTCAGACCACGGTCATGATTTATCCTTCTAACATTATTGGATTAATCACGATAAGGGTCTCATCTGGAGAAAACTTCTAATTTATACCTTATACTCGCTTTCTCAATCACCAAATGTCTCCTTGAACTGCATCTGCTCCTTGCCTTTGCCCAAAATGTTTAATGGTCTCATTATCTACTCACTCTTTCTTCGCTCCCTTAGAGTCTATGATCCTGTTGGGGTCCATCGAGCGTGCCCAGCTCCAGTCGCTGCTGTCTCAACAGCTAGGTCGGCCCCGGCGACTGGAATATATTAGGGAGCGAGCCGCCGAGGAGAAAAAACGGCTTTCTGTTGTGTCTGACCAAGGGAGTGATATCGCCAGTCAACGAGCAAGTCAGGAGGTCCGCTTCCAGGTCAGAGGAAAATCCCTGATGTCTGTTCACCTATTGTTTACAATTTCTCTTCACATTCTTGAAGAGGTCCTGGAATTTGGCGGGTAAACGAAAAGCAAATCGATTAGCTCTGCAAACAACATATGTGTAAATTAACAAAATATGTGGAGCAGGTCTTTTCTTTGCATGGCGACATGTAAAAATGAACTGGAAAATAACGTCTTGGTCAGAGTCACTTTTTTCAAAAAGACCAAGATGCTAACTAGCATTCAGCATTCTAACATGGTGTAAGTCTCACGTAAACAATACAATTTATCAGCAATTGTGCTAAAACTGAACAAGCATCTTAAATTCTATTTCATGTAAAGAAAAAGTAAAGAAGGTACGACCTCTGCTCTAAAGACACTTATTTCTTAATCCCTCAAGTTTTAATTGCATCCTTTGTCTATCAAATTTCAAATTTTGTATTTTTGGCCTGAACATATGGGTTTAGGCAGGAAAATTTCTGAGACATCCAATAGAAGATTTGAAAAACATTTTGCTGGTGAGATTTGTAGATATTGAAGATAAAGATTGCTGCTTGGTTGGTTTAAAAAAGTAAAGGGACGATGAAAGCATTTGGGAACAGATGGATAGTTCACAGCTTTCTGAATGGTTCGTTCATTTGTCAGTAGCCGATATAACCAGTAGCAATTGCGCGCCTTGCAGAAGGGATACAGGTGGCCAAGGTTTATTGGACTTGCTCTCAGGTATTGCACTGCGGTCTCCAATATGACGAATCATTGAATTTTCCCAACCCTCATTTCTCTTTTATCAGTTTGTCGAGAACAGATGACTCGAATGGCGCAGACAATGTCTGCCCGTGCATGAATCTCATGCACAGGCAGACATATTTCTGGAGTTTCAGGACTTGGAGATGTGGAACCAAAAATCTCACCTGTCTCACTTTCGGGGCAAATCAATCTGATCAGTTAGATGTGATCCCAGATAGAAGTCATAAGATTGCTGCAAATGTCAATCCAACAGAAATCCCATTTGATCTTTTAGCTTCATTCTCAAAACACTGAGGTGCTCTAAATTTTGACGAGCTTATTGAAAATGCTGAAAACTTTCAATAGTTTCTTCAGGAGGGCTGACCAGTATCCTTTGTTGAAGTATAAGCCATTTTTTGGGGTCGAAAAATCCCTTTCTACAAGCAAACATTGGTGAAAAAATTTTTTGAGTCTTCGCTTCTTTAAATATCTGTCAGCTGAAAGAAATCTGTCAATATTATCTACAACGGTAAGAAAAGTTACCAAAATTAACAACAAATTACCCCAAAAAGCAGTAAAATTAAATGTTATTAAATGTACATAGTATTTTTACTATGTTGTATGATATATATATATCAATATACTCAGAAATAATCAATAAATTAACAAAGAGAATCTGTCCTAAAAACATGAAGAAATTGACAACGTTAATAGAGATGTACACAGAGAATAATGAAAATATAGGAGTTAAAAGAATATTCAATCAATCTTATATTTTAAAGTTTGGATCATTGACAGGGTGCCACATTTTTTGAGATCAAATGGTTCTGGCCTCACATGATGTCGGAAAGGACATAATGCCTTCTGCACAGGGGCAACTGTTACTTTATTTGCATTGTATATCTGACATGTTATTCTCTAAAATGTATAGTGCATTGTACTTGAAATCAATAGTTGATTAATGGCTTTCTTTTCTTGTCGCGAAGCCCGGGCCCCATATCTTAACACTCCTGAAACATTAATCACACATTTTCTCTGTTTTTACAACTTAGTTTATCAAAGCTACAGAATTTTTTGAGGTCATACTAAGTCACTAAAGTTGTACAATATTATAACCAACCTTTGATTTAGCTCTGAACTCCCAATGTTTCCTTTTTGTCCTCAAACTATTTCCTTTGGTTTGACTTTCCCCTACTTCATTTTGTCTCAATTTCATCACTCCCTTGAAGAGCATCCATTTTTTTAATGCATCTGCAGTTAATCTCTTAGGCAGGATTGGAGAGTTTTGAGTGCCGTTTTTCTTATTTGTAACTGCCTGTGTGTGTGCGTGCGTGCGTGTGTCCATACGTGCCTGCATATCTGTGTGTGTGTTTGTGTGTGTGTGTGTGTGTTTGCGACCTTGTGTATGTGCGTGCCTCCTTGTGTGCGTGCGTGCGTGCTTGTGTGTGTGTTTAGATCTCTACTGAGGAGTCGTCCTTCAGTCCCACTCGTCCAGTTCCTCAGAAGCCCCTTAAACCTGCACTGAAGAGACCCTCTGTGGTGGAGCGACCCACCGAGATCCCCACAAGTAAGACATTTATTTATGTACATGCACAAATACACAAACGCGCACTGAAAGACAATGAAATAAAAAGGAATATGGAATCCTCAGAACAGCAAATAAGTTATAGCTAACAGTGAGTAAACCCTTCAAAATAAGACAAAATAACTCTCTCTCTCTCTCTCTGCCATGCAGATAATGAGAAAATTGTTTTGATTTAGATTAGCTTTAAAAAATTGCTGATTGATGATACATGTATGTTGAAAATGTTCTCCGCCAAAAACAAGGAAACTGTCTTTTTTTTTTCATACCGTCATGCCAATAAAACAGTTTGTGTGGAGTGCCTAAGTCCTACAGGTTTTCAGTCTCCTCCTCCACAACTAAAAGTGATGGGAGACAGCCTTAAACACAACAGCTCGGCAAATAAAAAGAAAAGATCTCTAATGTCTCCCCATGTTTATTGTAATCCATCCCGTAGCGTGGGGTATTTTCTTAAAAGCACGTCTTTTACACCTGTTATGCGGATCTAACACGATCTGTCTTTCAGGCCCACATGATCACTCGAGCATTGCTTTGAAGAACCTGTTTTGTGCCAGTCCAGACACAGATGGCATAGAGGTAAGAGAGTTATGTCCTCGAAAGCCCCACAACGACACGCACACACTCACTCACACAAATACAGTACATACACTTGCAGTGGCACACATTTAGTCATTGACACATTCTGTACACCCTCAAAGTGCCGTCCTATCTCACACATACAGTCCTTCGCGCTCTACAGTACAGCACCTCCCACACAAACAGACACACGCTTATCCCGAATACAGGCTCAGTATCTCAGCCAACCTCAATAAAGAGTCTTTTCCGCTTTGTCTTGGCATCCTGAAAGACTTTGAGAAAGCTTTCCACTTTTGTATTGGCCTCATAAGTCGCCCCATTTATTCATTAGTTTCCTCGTCGGCGTTGCAGTTCAGTTTGGACAAATGGCTAAGAGCCTCCTTTTTTTTTTTTTTTTCCACCTGATCAATTTGTTTTTAACATTGTTTACTTGTCTTTGGTTGGCATAAGAAAAACAACAACGTGGAGAGCCCCTCGCCTCCTGAGCTCAGGAGGCCGTCCAAACGTGTCCGGATATCCGTCGTGGTAAGAGCCACCGTTTGGGGGTACCCGAATGCCCGGAATCCGCCAGGCGACAGGTTCATCAGCCAATCAACCAATTGTCACCCCGTCATTCCATTCCCAGGGCTAATCCCTTATGCCGATGGCCTGCCATCTGGGTCAGGCTGAGCCAAAGCCCATCAGTGCCATCGTGCCAAAGAGTGTTGAACACCCTCCTCCTTGTTCCACCTGTAAAACCGACCTGCTGGCCAGTTACTGTTAAAATCCATCAACCAAATTGAACATTCATTGGTCCAAGGGTCACTAAAAGTCATGGAGACCATATGACCAGAAAAATACCAATTTCACTGTTTGTTAATTGACAATGTTTTCAAGTAGAACAGTGACGCTGATTGGGATCGTCAGGTCTCTGCAAACACAACAGAAATGGCTGGCGTATGATGTGCAACTTCAGATTCGAAATTTGGTAATCATCAAAATGCCTTTTATACTTGTGGCCAGTTTATATTTAATCAATTAAATATGTTTTGTCTCATTAGAAAACAAACAAAAAAAAAGAAATACAACTGATCATTATAGGTTAAACCTTTTTTAATTTTTTGTTTTAAATGAAGCTTTGCTTGACCCTCTGAGATAATCTGCTTATTTTATCTAGGTAAAAGTAATAAAACAATAATGCCACTTTTGAGCAAATAATGATTCAAAAAATAATATAAAGCATAAACAAATGATTAGATATAAACCAGAAGTTGAAGTGTTAAACAACAGTTAAGTACTAAGTGTGAAATGATTCATTGCTTATAGTACAGGGTTTTTGTTTTGTAATATTTTTTTTCCTCATGCTTATGAGTCTTGCTAAAAGAAAATTTTCTATGTTGGATATTTGTGTATAAACCATGCATTTACATGCATTTATTTTTTAATATTTCATTTATTTTATCGTTATATCTAACATGCTTATCTAAATAGCGGGTAATGACTTGAAATGCTGAAAGGATGAAAAATCACGGATTTAGATATTAAGACAATTAACTCTTAAAGAGTGCGAATCATCAGTGGAGTATTTTATTAGTTTGTCATTTCACGTTGCAGTATCATTTTAGATAGTCTTTCAAATTTTGAACCAATTTGGGGTTCCTCAATTCACTGATCATGGAAGTAATATGTTCCAGCCCTTTAACGCTTATTTAGCTACTACTGTTATTTATTTGATTGTTTATCCGAGTCCCCCATTGTTGGCCCCAAATAGGCCCTAAAAAACGACCTCAAAAAATAGGTCAACATGCTTCAAATTGAATCCCATTGAGTAACTGGGATTCAATTTGTAAATAACTCACATTAATCAAACCCTTTCATTTGTCAGCCAAGCCATGGAAAAACATCAATGTTTCCAAATCACAACCTCAATTATTATCATTTAGTAAAAAGTTCTTTAAACGCATCGTACCATTAGCTCTCTGCACAGCCATCTTGATCAATCCTTTTCAGAAAATGCAATTTTATTAATTTATAGCCATTTAAGAACCCTACAGAAGCAAGTCCAATCTTTTTGCATAAGTTCTATTCTTTATTCTAAACCTTCGATGGTCATGTTGTGGTCGAGTGGTTTGCAAGGATGAAGCTGTTCAACTTGGCATGCTGTCTATATTCATCATCAGCCGTTTCACCCGAGGTGTCCAATCAGTGACAGCCTCCCAGCATAGGTGTCGCCCCGTTACTGTATTGACAGATATTTTTTAATTTGTTAAAACAATGTGTCAAATATTCAGAGGACAGATGAGGTGGGACGGAATATACAGGGATCAATATCAGAATAAAAACTTTTATAGATTTTTTTTTTATTAATTTTTTTGTTAAACTGGCAGTGTCAGTAATGGCTTCAATGAAGTGATTCACGGGGCGTCTCTAAGGAGGTATTGGAAAATACCTGTGGCATGGAACTGACCTTCTAATTACCAACAATCATGCACGCATAGATGCATGTCAATCAATAAAACAAGTATCTGATTTTGAAGAGAAAAAAATGATTCCATGGAACAAGATCATTCAGTGTTGCATGACAAATGATCCACAGCGGCGTATGATTATACAGAATACATTCACAGGCTCAAGTCTGTATTTTATCAGTTTTAATGATTTATATACGCAGTGATGCAAATCAACAACATAGAATTATTTGCCTCTCACTATGTATAATGTCATTCTTCACTAGGAGCCACCACCAGGCTTAAAGAGTATCTATGGGGTGAGCATGTTGTCAACTGTTCATTTGCATTAATTTTTTAAAACATTTTTATTACAATGAAAAACAGACCCTTTCAAAGAGCTTGTTCAATTACATGCCAAGAGCTCCTTTTATTTTATGAGCACAATTGCATTTGTACGCATTTCACCTGCGTCTTTTCATCTAAAATTGAACTGAAAAAGTCACATTGCAAACCCTCTCTTGCCTACATTCAGGTTTTGCAAACATGTCTCCTTCAATGATCCTGAGAGTAGTTATTATGCAAAGAATGCGCTTAAGTTAAGTGAACGACAATCGACTGATACGTACACAAATACTGTGTCAGGGGGGTCACAGTTGTTTGGTGTATTTGTTGAGTATGGATTCAATTGGAAAAGAAAGAAAAAGAAACTATCATTTTATTCATATAATGACTTAACATCTGAATAACAGAGATGAATCCATCCAAAGTTAGAGTGGCATTTCTTAAGTTCTGTTCGGTTGTTATGATTCGGTTTGCATCCCGGAACGTGTTGAGCTAAAAGTTCACCCACATCTGTATCATTTATTTGCCTCTTACCTTGCCTCTTTTTCTGGCAAAGCCACAGGCTAATGTAAGGAACATTTCTTTGTTTTATAATTACTTGTTGATTGTTCAATTATTTTACCGAAAGTAAAATTTTAGGTCTTCAATTGTTTGGCAGTTTCTTTAATTTAGTTAATGTTATTGAATTTAACAAACAAGTACAATGTTCTCTATCTCTAGTTCTCTACATCCAACATCCCGCTTTTTCAAAATGAAGTCACTATTTCTTCTTTTTAAACACAGATCTTATTCTGGAATGTCACAGTTATCACTTAGATATAAATAAAAAACAAGATCATACAGTTCCTACTCATGATTCTGTGTTGGTATTGTGTCAGTGTAACTCTATTAACACTATTAATGATTTATACTTGAGGCACTTAAGGGGGTCCATTCGTCTCACATGTCACTGACAATTATTGAAGTCTGTACACTTTTTCAATCATTCACAACCACAGTGCAGTCGGGTCGTTCTTCATCTAACGCTCTGAGGCACATGTGCTCTCTCTTTGTATACAGTTGATGAATTACACTGTGGACACTTCATTTTGGTTGATAAGCAAAGGTTTTAGTTTCCATTTTTGCCCTGGGACAGTCAAATCCCTCTATCTCTAATGCTTAAAAAAACACTACTGGCATAACTTACTTAATATCTAAACTCTGTTCTTTTTTAAAATAGTCACTCTTAGGTATGAGCTAAATCCAAAATAGTCCCAAATTCCAGCACAGTCTGTGGTGTGAAATTATACAACCTGCCTCAAGGAACTCAGCAAATATTGATAGCAAAAGAGGCTGGAGGTGGGTTTTTTTTGTTTTCTTTTGTTTTTTTCATTTGCTGGCGTCAAATGCAAAGCCTCAGGCTTGTTTCACACTTGGACAGCACAGCGTTCCTGCTGAATAATGTTGCAGGAAAACACAGCAGTGCCTATTATACCAGAGAAACTTCAAACTCGAACTACTTTGGGGTTAATGACGAAACGCATTGCTTCTAATGTAGTAATGAACAATAGAAGCGCACATGTTTTGATAGTGGGCATTGGGTCAGGATACCTCATGGACGCCTCCCGGGGGTGGTATTCCGGGCGTGTTGGTCTGGGAGGAGGCCACGGTGAAGACCCAGGACACGCTGGAGAGACTATGCCTCTACGCTAGCCTGGGAGCACCTCGGGTTCCCCCCAGAAGAGCTGGACCATGTAGCTGGGGAGAGGAAAGTCTGGGCCTCCCTGCTCCGGCTGCTGCCCCCGCAAAGATGGATGGATGGATGGATGGATGGATGGATGGATGGATGGATGGATGGATGGATGGATGGATGGATGGATGGATGGCTGTTTTGAACAATTATAGCAGACTGTTTACATGAGGTCTCATATAATTCTGCTAAGTCATT